>WTSP01008173.1:69811-165175 GCA_025331215.1 Actenoides lindsayi
ACACCCCATGTTTAGAGTTACTACCAAGGATTGGTGTGCAGACCAAGGCCACTGCTGGATCTTGTGTACCACACTGGCGGGTGCAGACAGTGAAAGGCTTCACCTGCAGGGAGGAGCGGACAGGACAGGTGACCCCGAACTGACCAGAGAGGGATTCCAACCCATATACGTCATATTCAGTATAAAGCTGAGGGGTCGGGAGGGTTTCACCTTCTCTCGGCCTGCTTTGCTCAGCTTGGCTCAGGTCCTCTTCCAGTTTCTTACTTGGAGCATCTGAGAAGGACTCTGCCCATTCTGCCTTCAATCCTGATCTGTGTGTTCCTGAGTCTGGTATCAGAATCCAGCTGCTCGACACAACTCCTGCCTTCTGCGGGGCCCAGTCTGGGACATTCCCAGTGCCTACTCTACAGCATCAGTGGTGACAGTGGTATAATTGCCATCAGGGAGCTTGGGTTTGATACTGGTTTTGTATATATTCATTTTTTTAATATTATTTTCGTTTTCACTAAAGCTGTTTTAGTTTCCTTTTCTAATCAATAAGTCTCTCTATTTCTTATTGTTTTTCCCCTTTCCTCTGGGGAGGGAGGGGGGTTAACAGAGAGCATCTGTTATAGATCTAAGGGGCTACCCTGACCCTAAACCTTGTCACAATGACATTCAGTATCTCCTCTAAACAAGTGCCGCGACTTAGGTAAGCTTTCTCTGATTTAACATGTGAGAAAGCATGTGTGTGAAGTTCAGAGCTTGTCAGTAGTGCCAACTCTTGGCTGTGTGTCTGGAAATTATGGTTTTTGATATTAAACAAAAGGTCTATCTCACTTTTCCCAGCATATACTGATGCTCATGTTAAAAACAGCCAAGATTGTCAGCAGCTGTGGGGGGAAAAAAAGGAATGTGGTTTAATTAAGCAGAAATTTTATTATCTTGCCTGGCAATGACCCAGCAGCAAGCATTATATCTCAAGATGCATGTAATTTGTTAGACTCAGCCTAATGCTGGGAACCCAGTATAAAGATTAAAGAAGAGTAAAAAGTCTTGCTTCATCTTTACCTCCTCGATGGTTTTGTGGAGGATGCTTCCAGGTGACTCCTTTTTACAGCACCGATCTCCTGTTGCAGAATGAATTATGAAGTTAAGGACAAGACATGAGTGGGAATGGAGAGAGATCTCTATGATGCACTGTGAAAACTTTTAACATTTTAAAATAAAAAAATAACATGTGTGAACAGGTCTGTGGCCTTTGTATTCCCCTCTTGGTTCTAATGTAAGAAAAACAGAACACCTTAAGATGTGAATCTTAAAGAAGACACAGACTCTTTTCCTTTTCCTATAACCCTGAATAGCAGAAAAGTATTCCTGTCCCCTACTGACAAGCTCTAACTATGATACCTGCCTGTTTTCTGCTTTTTCCTTCTCGAAGAGGAAGCTTGCAAGGGTTTCCTTGGTCATTGTTGTTCTGTGACAGCTGCACAGGCAACCAATGTGACATAATGAACTTTCCTGAACTTGATGCAATTCCACCTAAAATAAAGTGCAAAAAGTTTTCTCCAAAAAACCCAACAAACAAAACCCAAACTAAACAAACAAAAAAACAACCAAAAAACCCCACAGACAAACAAAAAAAAAAACTAAAAAAAGACAAACAAAAAGAGACGGGGGGGCAAGAAATCCCTCATCCTTGAGATCTGTCTTTAGGAAAAACATGAGTTTCACACAAGTAGAGATGAACGTTGATTTGATACTTTACATTTACTTTACATTTTATTCTGACATGAAGTGAAGCTACTACTTTCAGTTTAGACGTCTGGACAAATTGAACAAAACTTAGTTGCGGAATATAGTTGCGAACTTATCTTGTAGTTTAGGCTGGAAAATGGACTTACCAGGTCTTTGTAGTGAAACAGCTTGAGTCAAGTTCCTGCTAAGGAAGGAAGGAAGCAGGGTTAGAAGAGGCCTGCCTAATTTTGCTACCTGCTATTATCAGCCAATCTCAGCTATTGTAACTGCCCTCTGTGAGACATTAATTTAGGTTTTTATTGTTCTGACAGTAAGAAAAGCCATAGCTCAAAGATTCTACTTCAACACAAGACATACTCTTCTTATTCAGTTTGAGTTGTTTGGGTGTTTTTTTGTTTTTTGTTTGGTTTTTTTTGTTTTTTTCATGGACTTTTTCTCAGCAGCCTTTTTTTTTTTTTTATAGCTACTCTTTCAGCAGTGTGGAAAACAGCTCTTCCACTGGTGCCCTGGTATCTTAAGAGATTTTAGGGAGGAAGAAAAGGCAGCATCTGTCTGTCTTTGAGAAAGAAAGACGCTTAGGAGATATTGGGATGGGGGAAGGAGAGAACTAGAACATTCACAACTGGTTGTCTGAAGTCCTGCCTTGATTTCTTGCTCCTTTTTGTAAGGAGGTTCTCTAATTTTGTAGTGTACACACACAGTGTCAGCCCTCATAAACATCGTGAAGCTACATGCTGGGTAGAGTTGCCTTTTCTTTTTGCTCTGTCCATGTGCCTGGTGAAGACTTTTCCAGGAGCCCTACTTCAGACTTCAGCTTCTTCCCATACACCATAGGGAAAATTTGGTAAGATGTCAGCATTTCCACAAGTCTTGTTTTGCAGAAGTAGTGCTTTCAAATGTATTTTTCTGAGCAAATCTGAATTGGGAATTGAAGCTGTGGAACCCTAGGGACTAATGCCTGAAGGAAAGTTAAAGGTGAGATTAAAAACCAGGCCGGTTTCAGAGATGTAAGAACAGGAGATCAAAAATTAGTTTCTTCCCTGTGTTGCAGTATTTTCTACATGTCCTTACAGACCCAATTAAAATAACATTTAATTAAAATTAATACAACAAAGCGCGGTTGTAAGTGGAATTAAATCTCTGGATAAATTGAAAAACCAGAAAAATTTGATTTTATATTAAATAGTACTTTCTGGTGTTAGTTATATTATGGTTTCTCTGGTGTATAAGCAGTAAGGCAATTTAATGTACCATTAAAAATGCTTGGACAACAGCATCTCTTTCAATTCAAATTAGCATGGCTTAGAAAATAATTTTAGGCTTTAATGTTAATTTATAACAGTTTTGCATTCTTTACATGTTGAGATCCAGAACAGTGTTATGCTTAATAGTGCTGTATCACCTGCAGGTGTTGCTTGAGAGTCAAGTCAGCCATCCTTTGTATTGTCTTTAAAGGACCAATATTTCAAGAGGCACAAAGGAGAGAGGTCTGACTGACAGGCTGCCTCAATATGCTGTTATTCTGACTGGATTGACTACAAATTGCTTCAAAGAGTAAGATACTGTATAAAAACTATAAAACGTAGCTAACTATGTGAAGTAATCAAAGCTAATTAGTAATACTGTTTATTTTCACTTTTAAAATGTCTTAGGTTTTATAGTTTCTTGAAGTTTTTCCTTCTGAAACATTAATATTTTGTACTGCATTTGCATGAGAAAGACACATTAGATGTTACGACTATGCGAAAATTAGAGCAGGCAGAATTTAGTGAAATAATTTCTAATAATTGTGTTGCGTGAAATTACTCTTTAGCATACCCATGTTATTGGAGAGAAATTTGTTTTTCATTCTTTGTACATTTCTAGAAATTTAGCAAATAGCCTGTCTTAAAAAAAAATAAATAATAATTCGGAAATAAAATGAATGCGTAATTATAAGCTCAGTGTCTTTTCATAAGAATTCAGTTGTGGGGTGAAATCATACTGCCTTGTTTCTGCGCCTAGATGTGTTGTCATAAAAAGCAGATGTTTCTTTGGATGCTTCATTGTGTGATACCACTATTACATACATATATATGTTAATAAGCTATTTTTATTTTGCAATGATTACAGAACCACAGAATGGTAGGGGTTGGAAGGGACATCTACCGTTCCATGATGATTAAATGTAGTCATTCTCTAGTGTGGATCAAGTAATAAACAGTGCCAACATACAGTCTGGTGTATAAATTATGTAGTAAAGTGATTTTGCATTATTATCAGCAGAATTTCAGAAAATTTATTTTTAGGGTTTGGGTGGCTTTTTTTGGTATGTATGTGTTTTGGATTTTTTTTTTTTTGTGGGGGTGGGGGGTTTGGTTTCTGGTTTTGGTGGTTTGTTGTTTGGTTGTTTTCCTTAGATTTTGTAGTAAGTTTTCATCTTGCAATGCTATTTTTACTTTGAGAAATCTTTCTTTAATTCAACATTTATTATTAATTTTGTAGGAGGATATCCTATGTGCTTGGAGTAGTATTTACATGATGAGAAAACAGACTAGTTGAAAAAAGTGCATTGAACAGCAAAAAATTTTTCCTTCCATTGGTGCTACTGTGCAGAACTATAGCGAGCTTAATTTAAACAGAAAAAAACCCCATTATTCCTGCAATGTGTGCTGTTTGCATTTGAGAATTTGATTTAAATGATAAATTAGTTGTAACAAGCCAAAAAAAATAGTAGCAAACATGGCTGCATGAAAGAAACTTCTTTTATCTGCTTGGTGGTAATGCGAATGTGAAATTCAAATGAATCTGTGAACAATTTAAGTTTTTACATCTAAGTGTAATGTTTACTTACATAATAGATATGAAATCCTGGGTGAATTTTTTTGTTGTTTGTTTCATTAATGAATAATAGCATATGAATAAAAAAAAAAAAATATGGGGGAAGCTATTTCTCAGTTAGGGAACAAACTGGATTAACTTCCTGGTGAATAAATGAGCTTTTTTTACCCTAAAGGTTTGAAGTAATGATTTGTATAAAAAAGTTCACTCAGGCTCTAGTTATTGGCTTTGTCCTATTGCTGCTTGCTTAAATTGCACCTAAAATTATGTTATTTTAGTGGTGTTAAGTACCTTCTCTGATTCTTTCAAATGGATCATTGAAAATATTCTGAACATATAATGTATATTTCAAATGTGAAGGCAACAGCATGGGAATGTAGGATAGCACATCTCATTTAAAAGATTTCAGTTTGATAGTGGTGTTTTAAAACTCTAAAGTACAAGGTTTATTGCGAGAATTATGTTTTTATTTTTGAAACATTAAAATAAAAGGTATGTTCCATTAAAAAGCCATGTTAATCTTTTAACATCATAATATCAGAGACATTTTTCATGCTTAGAAAAATGTGAAATGCATAAAAATAAACCCTTCATTTGTATTTTTGAATTAAATTTTTGGGAGGAGTCTTGGATAATGCAGATACAAGGAAACTGCTAGGGAACAAAGCTTTAACAGAATCAGCTGCAAAAAAGATTATAGAATAAATTTTAAGAGTTTCAATCAAGCCAAATGCAGATGAAGCCAACGGCAGATTTGGCTGAATAACAGCAGTAAAATGATTTAATGCTAGAAACATAAAATTTAGTACATTGTATCTATTATTTGAAGTTGTCCCCCTAAAATAACGTAACAACCATTTGTCTGTTTAGACAGATGATGTTTAACAGCCAATGGCAATAAAACTGGCTAAAAGTACATCATTTGTTTAAAACAAGAAGGAAAACAAAGTAATAAATTGAATGAACATGGTAGTTGAAGATAACTGAAATCTCTCTCTACACTTCAGACTTTCTGAAGATTGCCTTACTATGGACCCGCAGTGGATCCACAATGTATCTGAAGCTTTCAGGCCTTAGTGCTTTGAGTATTCCCTAATTATGTTGGTTTTTTCCACTTTTCCCTTGTTTCTTCTTGTGAACTATCTATATTGCTCTTGTAGCCCTTTTTTAAGGCTGAAATCTATGCTGAAATATGAAATAATCTGTCACTGAATTCACTATAGAAGGAGGCAGAGCGGTAGCAAATATTCATGTGCAAACCACTAGGCTATTACAGGGTCTGTTTATTTTTCCCCCCCATCATCTTCCAGATTTCCATACTGCTGGAAAACTATTTCTCTATTTTGATGTTAATACCATGTTGAACACTTTCAATTTCTCTACATCTGACTTTACATATATAAATCTTTAACATGTAATTCCAACCTTAATGCCTTTAAATGTGTCCATACTTCCCTTCTTGCTTTTCACCTCCATCTAATGATATGCAAAGATACTATTTCTCTGGTATTTTCTCAATCCCATCACGGTGTTTTGCTTCAGCAGTTGCTTGCTCCACTCCTTTACTCTCTTGTCCCCTCAGCGCTGCCCAGTCCTCTCTCTGGGTCAATCTGCCACCTAATGGAGGACTGAGATTATCCTGAGTATTCGCAGGCAAGAAGGCAGCGCGTCTGGACTGCTCTGTGCCCTACTCATGCACAGTGGGGTAAATTCTGCCACGGTTTCTCCATATTGTGGCTGTGAGCTCCTGAGTGAGTCACCTTTGTTTTCTCAAGTATCAACCAAATAAGACGGTACTTAATGCTGGCAACTGGAGGTGAGGTTGTCAGTGTGCACAGCGCTGTTGCACTGATGCAGTGCATGTCCTCTCAGGCCTTGCCCTGTTGTATGCTCCTACGTAAAGCTTCCAGAGTGTCTACAAGAGCCTGTATCTTCAGGGAGTTGGAAGCTCTAGAAGTTAATATTAAAACATTTTTAAAAAAACAACCAACAAAACACACACAGACAAAAAAAAAAAACCCCACACACAAAAACCCCCAAAACTAAAAGTAAAACCCACACCCAAAACAACCTCACCCCCCAAAAAAACCATCAAAAGACAACAACCACAAAAAAAAACCCACCACAAAACCCCACACAACAACAAACACAACAACAACAACAACAACAAAAAACCCTATGAAACTTTAATGCCAGCCTTCCCTGGTTTGCTTCACCTATGGAGTTGCGGTGGCCAGCTGCAGCAGACAGCTTTTGTGGAGGTGATGAAGCTAGTTAGCAGCACTTTGTGCGTTGTGATGTGTTATCTGAGTGTGAGGGGGAACTAAAGATGCTCATATAGAGAACCGATAAAGTCAGAAAATGTTAAAATTGGCAAGTCCCTTCTGACTGCTGTTAGAACACTAGTCATCCCTGCACATATGATCCTCAGTAGCACACTCTGACCACAGTGTCCTGGTTATGAAATGCAACATGATACTGGCGATCGCTTTAAACAAATTGTAAGGAGGTGGTTCATTTGCCTAAGTCTCACATGATGCTGTTGGGAACAGTGGCAGCATGGATTAGTGTTGTTTAAAGCAGGGACAGACCTGATTTGCACAGCTATAATCATCGTGAAAGTTATCGGCGCTTTTAAAGGCAAAGACGGGGATATTTCTAAAGCATAGAAGTGTTTGTATCAGAGTTCTCAGTTCGTGTCAGTTTTTTAATGGTGGGCAGAGATTGCAAGCTAAAGGATGTAATTGTAACTCCTTTAACATGATTAATTAAAACTAAACCAGAAAACATGTTAAATTTTGCCTGTTAAATAGATGTTACGCAGAGGTAGCCAGTCCTCAACCCCCATCTCCATAATCTACACAAGGCAGCTAGCTGGAGTTTGTACAGTTTGTTCCCTTAGCACTGTTTACCCTCCTTTGTTCATGTACTTGTTAGGGTTTTTTATCTGACAGAATGGCTTAGTCCTCAGTTTCTGGCACTGTCCCTGTTCTCAGTGACCTCCTCCTTAGCATAACTATTGTGGCATTTCATGCTAATATTAGTGGTTTCTGCTCTACTTCCCAAAGGGAGGAGTTTCCCTGCTGTTGAATCAGATTCTGCTCTTTTGCATGTTGTGCTTTTTACAAGGGTATCCCTGGGATTGCAGGAATACTTCTGGACAGATAGTGTTTTTTGGGGGTTGTCTGTAGGGATGCAAAGAAAGTAATTAACGAGAATAATACAGAATGTATTACCTTCTCCTTCAAGAGCTCTCCGAAGCCCCTGCTCTGGATTCTGTTGGGTTGTAAAAATACAAAAATGAGGAGGGGAAAAAAAAAGAGAGAGATCCCTTTCATCATATCACCTGGGTAAAGAAATTAACATTTCAGGGAGCATTTTAGCTGAGCGTTCCTTTTGCATATTTACAAAGAACTAAATGTAGTTGTTGAATTGGGAGTCTTTGCTCATGATGGTGCATTTTCCTTTTGCCCACTCTGCGTTTTTCCTTCTGGTTCTGTTTGCACAGTACAGTATAGCTGTCACAGCAGTCTGATGATTCAGAGAGATTTTTCTCATAAGCGCTGGTTTGCTCAATTGCAAAACATTTCAAAGGGAAAGAGACAGGCTACTTGAATACCTTTGTGTTGTTGAAGTTCAGTCTAAATTAGATCTTCTGAAAGTGGACTTAATGAGGGACTAGATAATTTGCATGCTTCTAGAAATGTCCAAGCATAACCTGAAGGGCTATCCTAAGGATACCATCATGTGAGTACCTGTTTTTAACATCCAGGTGCTGTAAAAATGTGTTTTCTTAATTTTTGTCTCCCTCTGAATGCTTTCTTACTGAGAAATTTAATAATCAAGCGGAATTCTCTGCTCTTCTTGATCACCATATTTAGTCTTTCACTTCATGCCAAACTATATCTCTCTAAACCTGTGTGAATTGTGTTTTTACTGCCTCCTGTGTAAACTCTTTAGGTTTGCAAAGTTGCACTGAATTCAAGCACTCTGACCAAGTTGTTGAAAGACAGCAAAGTATACATACATGCGTAAGAAATGAAACGTATTTGTTCAGGCTGTAGTGACTCTAAAGGATTACTGAAATAAGTGGCACTAAACCATTATTTTTATGCTCTGTTATATTTGTTGCAAGTAAGAAGGTAAAAAAGGTGAAAAAGACTGAATCCAGTCAAGAATTTAGGATACCAGGAAGCTGCTAAACAAGACTGAGACATCTGAGTTTATATTTGCAATCCAAAAATGCTGTTCAGCTGCTGATTTGACTCCAGAGGCATCTAAACTTGCCAGGCTTACTCGGCTTACCTCCCTGTTTGAGGGCTATCCACAGCTTTGCTCTGCCATGTATGTAATCGCCCCAGCCAAAGCAGCTTATAATTTAATCTGAGCAGGATCTAGAAAGTAAGTGCTCCTCTGTTTAAATCCTCAGAAGGGCCAAATCCAGCACAGATCCTCAGGGAATGTGTAAGACAACCGTAAAAGGACAGATCAGCCCTGCTCCAGTCTTTTAAAAATCAACTCTTAAGTGGCTGCTCTCAAGAGAAGATCAGAGTATGTGGATCATGACTAAGTTTACAGGTTTACCTGCAGCCCTTAATTAAACATTTTAACTCTGTGCTTAGTTGTTTCTTTTACCCTGCATTTTTGGGCACTCTTGGGTTGTGTCACTTGTACTTTTAGAGTAGACAGTTGAAATAAGACTTTGAGTGGAGTTTAAGGACCTATGTCCTTGCTTTTTTAGCTGTATCCCAGTGCCATAGTGATTTACCCATGAGGTGCAGTTAGCATCAGGGAAGAACAACACTAAAGACTCTCAAAAAGGAAGAGTACTTGGAAAAAAGAAATTTTTTTCCAAAAACTCCAGAAACAAGTGAACAAGACAAGATCCAGGTTGCCTGTGCCTTATCAGTGTGGAAGGGATCAAAGGTGGCCTGGAACCCAGGGGTTTCCTCCTATCTCCCAGTCAGTGGGACCAAGTATCCACTGGAGGGATGTCTTACAAAATTACCCGAACAGATAGATCTTCATTTATACCCGCACCCAACAAACGTATCTTCATTTATACCCATGCTCCTAATGTTCTGGTTTTGGCTGGGATAGAGTTAATTTCCTTCCCAGCAGTTGGTGTAGTGCTGTGTTTAGGATCGAGAATAACATTGATAACAGGCTGATGTTTTAGTTGTTGCTAAGGGAGTGGTCAAGGACTCTCAGGCTTCTCATCCTGCACTGCCAGTGAGTAGGCTGGGAGGACAAGAAGCTGGGAGTAGATGCAGCAAGGCTAGCTGACCCCAGCTGGCCAAAGGAATATTCCACACCATATGATGTCACACTTGGTATATAAACTAGGGAGAAAGCTGGGCAGTGGACACTGCTCGGGAACTGTCTGGGCACTTACCAGGGGGTGGTGAGCAATTGCATTGTGCATCACTTGTTTTGTATATTCTAATTCTTCTATCGTTATTTTTTTCTTCTTTCCTTTTCTGTCCTATTAAACTATTTTCATCTCAGCTCCCAAATCCTACTCCTTTTTTTTTTTTTCTCATTCTCTCCCCAGTCCCACTGTTGGGAGGGAATTGAGCGAATGGCCTGCTGGGTTAAACCACGACACCTAATAGAATGCTCTGAGAGGACCGCTTTGGTGTTGACTGTTCTTAGGTAGATAATGATCATTCATGCCCTTATAGGACCCTACTCAGTCCTGTCTGGACCAGAGGAGTCAATCTTGTGCAAGGCTGTATCAGCTGGGTAGGTGCCAGTGATGTGGTACAAGTGCAGTTCAGTAGCAATGCAAAATGGGTGGATAATGAAGCTGTTCTACATTGGTAGTTCAGTGCTTGATACTGAAGTTAACACTGGAAGCAGTTGGGTGTCATTGTGCTGGTGCCGTGCAGATGCGCAGTCAGTCCTAATGCTTGCGTCAAAGAGCTTCTGTTCTCCTGGCAGATGTGTTGGCTGTTGCCGTGAAGGAGACTGACAGACAAATATTTTGTTTACTTTTAGAGGACTGAGTCTCAAGAATGGAAACAGAATTAGCACTGATTTGTGAGCTACTTAATAATCTTTTTCTTCTCTTGATGTTGATTTCTTACTGCAAGTAACATGATGAATTGGAACAAAGTGTGATGCATCATATTAGGATGGAGAGCTTTTTTAGTAATAGTCACCATTAATATATGTTAAATAATATTTGTTGATGATACATATTTTTAGTCATCAGGTCTAGGTGTAATGGGTTTATCTATGAGCTCTAGAAGAGCTGATGGAGGAGATTTCTGGTTCACAGGTTTTCATTTTTAATAAGTTCCTTAAGACTGGAAGAAAGCTGGTGTTCTGCCCAGATTCAGAGTAGACAAGCAGATTGAGCAGGGTAAATATAGCCTGATATAAATCACAGTGAACATATGGAAAAAGCTGATTGGGGATTCAGCTGATAGGGAATTAAAGGCCACAAGTAAAATTAATTCTATTCAACATAGTTCTATGGAAAGTAGGGCTTGTAAAACAAATGACTGACAAAAAATTGATTTTAGTCTTTTAATACTAGATAAAATTACAACTTTGATTAGATGATGCTGTTTGTATAATAGACTTTGAAAAACATTTGACTTACTGCTATGTGAAACCAATTAATAAAAACATAAATTGAACTATATAATGAAACAGGCCAGACTTTAATGACTAACAAACCAGCTAGCAGGTCTTAATAAAGGATTGTCGATAAAGGAGTTTCAAGCGCTAAGTAGTTTTAGACCAGTGTCAGCGCTTAAGTAGTCTCAGAGCCAAAAGAGTAATGCCCTGTCTAGGGGGAGTCTAGAAGCGTGACCAGGCTGATGATTTTCTGCTGTGTATAGAACTGCCAAGAACATTTAGACTGAGGCACACAGCTTTGCCATCTGCCTTTGTCAAAAAAAAAAGCTTAGACGTTGCTGAAATACATAGATATTTAACACTCGTAAGTACCTGCAGCCTCTGAATTAGTGCTGAGGAGTTCTTTGTTGAATTCAGGAGTTCTCTCTCCATAGTTTATTCTTGATCCAGCCTTCTTTACATGGATGTCCCCATAGCACGTGATATAGCCAAAACCTAAGCTTCATAAACAGGACATCAGAGAAGACAATTTAGTATTCCCTGATGACTTTTAATGATATATCTGCAATAGACTGTGACAAGTGAATGATTTTGGAGGAAGGCAGTGTGGTGTTTTCCAGAGATCTAGAGGACTGGAAATAGTTCTAATTTAGAGTATTTTGAAAAGTTTTAAAAATATTTTCTTCTTATATATATGAATACCTGTATTCAGCTACCCCTGAGTTATGTGTCCTGTGGTAAATAGATTAAGACCATCTACTTGTAAATAGATCATACCTTGGACAATTTACATCTAATACGTAAGAGATGGATGGGAAAACCAAACCAGTAGGGGTTGACTGGACTACATGATTATTCAAGAGCAGAATTTTGAATAGGACTCAAATCTGTCAACACATTCATGAGTGTTTAGGCTGTTAAGTCATGACACCTCCTTAAAACCAGCTAAAATAAAGGCAATATCTAAATAGCATTATTGTTTCTATTAGTACTCTGTCTATTCCACTTAGGTAGTATAACACTAAATGTATTGTTACATCTTTCTATTTGAAAGATTATAAATTAAATTTTTGTTTCCAGAGTTTTTAATGTTCATAGTACTGTAAATTCTAGATAAGCTAAAAAAGAAGTGTGAAATTTTAAACCAGATGTTCAAAAATACTTTATCTTATTGATACTTGCATGTTTAGCATAGTTTTATAAAATATATAAGTCCTGTAACAATCTGTCATTAAGTGATAAGGGTATTGCAGTTGTCCTCAAAAGCAAAATTTTGTGCTTTGTATCTGTTAAAAATATAAAATGTGTGTATTATCATCACTTCTTTATGTACAGCTCATTAAATCCATTTGCCTCATTTGAAATTGCTTTTCATGTTTCTATGGAGCTTTATAGAAGATTGCTTTGAAACAAATTTCCTTGAAAACTGTTTATTTTTCCTGTATTGTAATTATATCTGTCTTTCACTGGGAGAAAAAGTACAGGTGTTAGACAAATGAAGCAGAGGAATTTTTTTGCTCAGTAGTAATTTTCCTCTCATTTGCAGTGTCTAAGTTATTCCCCATTAATGTAGTCATTACTATATAGAAGGGAATGCTTGTTTTCCTAATGTGCATGAAATATTCCAGTTGTTCTTTCTTCCAATTTTATACCCCTTTCACATATCTGTCTATATAGCAAGTCACATTCGTAGGGACCTTTTTGTCTTAATGTAATTGAGGAGAAATGCGCAATCAGTTGATGCATCAAAACTCAGTGGAATAACTTTACATCTAGAAAAATACTTTAACTTTGCACTCAGCTGAATTTCACTAAATACAGTCCCTTATGCCTCATACATCCAATTAAAGAAGTACTGCAGATACACTTACAAGGAAATCAAAGATGCAGTGTGATTATGTTGAAGGTAAATAAAAGAAAAGGGTGTTCCCTCTGTCAGCTGGAGCCCTAATTGATTAAACTTTGATATGTCCATGAAAAGTGTGTCTGTCTGTATTAATACCTCAATTGGAAATTAGTAATACTCAGTACTAGTATACTACCATACTGTGTGCATTCTGAAGCGAACAAGTAGCAAGTGATAGCACAAGAGGTAATGGACTCAAGTTGCACCAGAGGAACTTTAGGTTGGATATTAGGAAAAATTTCTGCACTGAAACAGTTGTCAAGCACTGTCAACAGGCTGCCCAGAGAAGTGGTGGAGCCACCATCTCTGGAGGTATTTAAAAGATGTGTCGACATGGCACTTAGGGGACATGGTTTAGTGGTGGACTTGACAGTGTTTGACTCAATGATCTTAAAGGTCCTTTCCAACCTAAATGATTCTATGATTCTCTGATTAATTTGGTCTTAAGCTCTTGAAATCAAGGAGAAGGTCCCTGTCCCGTTTGATTTATAGTATGAAAAGGAATCTTGATTTTGGCTCCTAAATGATCCCTTCTACAAGCATGCTGTTTTTCCTAGCTCCTTCACTGTTTTCGAAGTATCTGGTTTTGTTGTTTATGTCCAAAAGTGTTCAGACATGTGAGTCACAGCAAAGAGATCACTGGCACCAAACTGTGTTTTGTGCTGCTGCCAGATATTCTGTATTGGACTCACTGGTGCTTTCTTTCTTCCAGTTGTGTCTTTCTGTAGCTCATCTGTAAAAGTAGTAATACCTATTTTTGAAAAAGGGTGCGGAGGGAGTGAATATTTCTCACTTGATGCTTGTTCTTTTTTTTTGTTTGGTTTTTTTACATAAAAGCCTTTTGAAATCTGATATTGTCGTTTATGATACAATGTTACTATACTTTGCTTATGCATTCATATTTACCTTGACTCCTGTTTGCTACACTATAGCTTCAACCTTTAGTCTGTATTTTCACTCACAATCAGCATTGCAACAAGAAGCACAGAAGACATAAAAAGTGATACTTTATTATGTTCATAACAGGTATGTAGGTGTAGAGAATCATATTTTGTAATAATCAGTGGATAGACTCCTGAATAAGTTGTCAAAATATGTGTTTTCCTGTGAAAAGAGTAGGACAAAGTGTCTGAGCTACAAGAGATCTTAAATAAATTATCTGGAGGAAAAGGCAATCTGTTGTATAAATATTTCAAGTTTTGAAATTGAAGCATTTACACTGATCTGCACTTAGAGGCCTGGCCTTATTTTGTAGTGTATAATATTATGTCAAAGCAATGTTTAGTTCTACTCATCAGCTGTTGTATACATATTAAATTATGTCAGATTTGATCCTGAATATAGTCAACATGAGCACCCAGTTTTGCTGACAAACCAAAAATCATTTTTGGTTAAATATGTTCTATCACAGAGTTAGGGTATGTTGCTTTTCTGAAGAGTGACAAAATCAGTGGGCTAAGCTCAGCTTTGTAATTCCTGCTGCCTGTTAATTCCTTTATTATATACAAACATCCCAGCAGTAGACTCAGTAGATATCCTACTGGAAAGTTGCAGTAGTGGAGGTAGACAATGTGAGGCATTTTCTCAAGGGTATTTATTTTCACAATAATTTTAATTGGATATAGCTATTTCACCAGGCATGTGTATTCATTTGTACTTGTTCAAAGGCAATGCAATTTAATTTTAAAATACTCTCAAATCACTGCGATGCTCATTTTACATGGTGAAAGAACAAGACAATAAAGTGGATAACCAGGTTCTCAGAGTTTTGTAAGGAGTATTGAAATTATGCTGGTGAAGGAACAATAAAAGTCAAGGTTCAACGGTAGAATACTCCAGAGTATCCTGTAGATCTTGGGTCAAACACATTGTACAGTGTCAGGGAGGCACCCCCAAAGCAAACAGCAGCCACTATCCAAAATGGGGTTTATTGCAACCGAAGTTGCCCAGCACTCCTCACCAAATACAAGTTTTGGAATTAACTACTACACAACTCATTCCTAAACCTTAAGGAGAGATGAACCAAAATGGGCACACGCTCACTCATCAACGGGAACCCCCCCCCACCAGAGAGCCCAAGGTATCACTCACCCAAAGCTGGGGGTGGGGGGGGAGGGAGGCTCACTCAATCCATGGAAGGCTCCTTGGATGGAATGCCCAAGGGGAGGGTTTGACTGCCAGACCTGCTGCTCTGCGAAGAACCAACTCCTCTGGCTCATAGTCAGGACCCAATTTATACCCTACTCAAGGGTGCACTGGGGTTATTCTGATTAGTTGAGGGGATCAGCCCAAACAAAACACGGACAAATGCGGACCCAGTTAAGCACCAGGAGATGCAGCTCAATGTCAGAGGCACCGAACTGGTCCAGCACACCCTGTTTGCTTTGTCTGTTTTGTCTGTTGGGGGCGGCTGCACCTGCCATGTACAGTCAGGGTACCTCGTTAATTACAGTGATGCTGTAATGAGGAGATGACCTGAAGTTCAGGAGAACAGTGCGTAAGAACTTAGTTTAACTGGAGAAGAGTAGACAGCTGTAGTAGATGGAACAAAATCGTCTCTTCTGGAGAACACTTCATAGTGGGAAACACACTGGAGTACCCTCAGGCTCTCTCAAGAGAAACCCTTCTCCTTCCCTTTATTGTCTGTGGTGGAAGCACAGGAAAAATATGTGTGCCAAAAGTAGGATGAAGAAACACTTCTCTTCTCCAGCTAAACCCTCAGCGTTTCAAGGAGCTTATTTAAAATTTCAGTTTATTTTTTCTAAGAAAATCTGAGTACTTGTCATGCTTCCCTGTTGTATGCCCTAACCATTTTCTGGATGGTTTGGATTTAGGCTTGCCACCTTGTCTGCTTCTGCAGTTCCAGTTTGTATAAGTAATTTTGCAAAGACTGGAACTCAGGTGTTCTCTCTTCTGATCAGTTTTATAATCTTTCTAATCTGCCATGACAAATACTTCGTTGTTTCGTTAGGGCGTGCAGTACTGTAGATAGTTTTGAATGTGAATGAGAAATTTGTCTTCTTACGTGGTTCCCCCATCAACAGTTCCTAGGAGCTCTAAGGAGCAGTATGGCTCCAGGAGTTTAATCTGCTGGGATATTTTGATCTTGAAACAAACTGCTTGTGTTATAGAGAGTGACAGAATCAGGGAGTTTGTGCTACGTTGGGATGAGAGGTTGAGCTCTACACCTCATTTCTGCTTTCCAGTTCCTGTCTCTGCTCGGAAGACACTACAAAGACCATCTACAGCAACAGTATAAAAAGGAGACATCATTTCTTCTGTGACTTAAAGATTAAGGGAAAGTGTTAGCATAGACTGGTTTAAGTAACTTCAGGAACCACAAATCACTCTTTATTTAACATATGTAAGGCAACTGCTTCTTTGCAACTTGTGTCTACTTGTGGACTTAATAGTATTGTGCTTCACATCTGCAAGCATAGCTGAGGAAGTGTTCTCTTCAAGGTAAATTAATGGTGGTCACTGTGAACTTTCTGATGAGTCTGGCATCTGGGAAATACTTTCTCAGCAGATGTCCATTTAATGAGAATGCATTGTGTAAGCACCACTTGGATTTCTAAGACTTATTCATTCAGCTATTTGTTGGTCATCAGTGATCATGATAGTGCTTGCAGGCAGCTAGTTTTTCTCCTTCAACATTCTTCTAAGTTAGAGTTTGGTAACTCTTAACTTGGTAAGTTACAGTAAAAATGAGGGAGTCAGAATCATTCTGGCATCCCTAATATCATCTCTCATGCTTGGTTCAGAGGGAAAATCTAGCACATTTCAAAGAACAGATTTCCCTTAAATTCTGACATCTCTTCATATAGGAAAGGAGGAGAAGAGAGTTTTAATAACTCTGCTGCCAGTTAATTAGATTTTGGTTTCAGGCTAGAAATGACACAGTTTTTTGATGCTATGTATTTTGAACAGAATCAGAAATCCAGGAACAGGAGCCTGGGTTCCTATATATTACATAAGCCGGCACTTCTCTGTGGCAGTCCATGAAGTCTTCTGTATTCAGTCTTACAGCTATTAGAAAGAGTTCCAAAGCAGGGAGAAGCTAAGATACCTAGCTCAAAGCAGCAGGAAGATTTCCGTTTACTTAGCAAAGTTGTGGCCAGACATGTTTTCATTGCAGTAGATGCCTGAAATAACTCTTTCCAAGAATAGTGCAGAGTGTTTGGAAGAGAGACTAGGTGGCATTCAGAGCTTTAATCTCCTAAATCTACTTCAGAGGACTGTTATCTTTAGTAGATACAGGTTTTTAACTAGTTGGACTGATGCTTTATCCTTTGGAAAGGCATTTGTATTTCCATTCAACAAGGTTGCAGCAGTTGTTCACTAGCTTCCTTGGGAAAGTGTTATGATCTAGTCCTAAGAACTTCTGGATCTCTGCTTGGATTTCATTAGAGCACATGATGTAACTGTTATCCCTAGATAGAGTATGTAGACTTCTGATTTCTCATATTATTTAACTGTGATCATTTGACTCTCCATAGTATCTATATATTGTTATTCTTTTTTTTTTTATTTACTGAGCTTCCTGTCTATATTTACAGAGCTATTCCAAGCTACCTAATCTGATGAAGTTGAACTTCATTCCTCAAGTGTGATTTACTGAATATAGCGTAAAACCATGATGAAAAAGAAGAGCATATCTGCAAGCAAAGCTTCTTTGGTCCTCTTTCTGTGCCAAATGATTTCTGCATTGGATGTACCTCTTGATTGTAAGTATTAACCTCCTAAATAAATGCAGAATAATGGAAGAGTATTTAAATTTCTGTATAGGAGGATGGAGCTAAACATGGGATATGTTTGTCACTTCTGTCAGGGCATTATGAATATTTACACTAACTTACTGAAGATTTAAAAAAACTGTGCATATAATATGACTTGTTCACTTGAGAACATAGGATTCTCACAAATGCACTTTGGTGTGACTTTATTGAAGATTTTATTTGATGAAAATGAAGAAGGGTAAAGAAGTCCAGTTAAATGCTAATTATTTGTGAAATAAAGATCATAATGCTGAAAATCCCAGGACAATTCCTGGTTGCTGTAAACAATCACCCTTATCTTTATATTAGAGGTTTTCAGCAACTGATAAGAGATCTAGTAAAATATTCAAATTCTTAAAATTCAGACAGTAGAATGATCTTGCATTTTGATCCAGAAGAGTAATCCAGACTCTTGAATTTCCTAGGCAGTGCCTGAAGACAGTTCACTGCATAACATTAAGTTAAAAGCATGAGTGCTGAGCAGTGAACTCTAGCGTTAACCAATGAGGAAACATCTAGAAGAGGGGAATTCCCAACATCTGAAATTCTTGTCTAATACAAGACTGTGTTATTAGGGAACCTTGAAGGTAGCAGTCCATGCTGAAAAGGAAGCCATCGTAGCTGCTTGTTTTTTATATCGCTAATAGCTAATTTCATGAAATTATTTATGCTTCAGGTTGTTATTTTCTTCTTAACATAAGTATGATCACATTCTCAGAATTCAGTGAACCGTGTTTCACATCACAGTGACTATTCATTTGTTAAACTAATTACCAGAGAAGAGAACATTAGGGCTGGTGTTAAATTGATAGATTAATACATCAGTAAATTTGCCTGATTCTAATCTGCTTGGCTTTCTTTACCCCCTATGTTTTTGGTACCTTCCTACCTTCCATAAATGCATGTTTTTCTTTAATAATCTTTGACGTATATTGCAACTACTTTGGTGTTTTTTTCCCCATGCGTATTTGGAAACCAATGACCTGTATTTCTGTAACAAGATCAATATATCTGAATCACATCAGATTTGTTGTGCTGTGAATTCCTTTAGAGCAGTAAACTGTGGCTTAAAAAGGGTTTTAAAACTTTGATGAATGGATGTCTTATTTTCTATACTTAATTTTCTCCCTAAATATTTTTGCAGTCTAGAAATAGTGTTTTAAACCCATCTTGTAGTTCAGAAACTATATGAATTGTGCACTACTCTAATACCTTTTGTATAGAGCAACAATTCAGGTTATAATAACCAGAAATGCATTAATAGACAAAAATGAGTAGCCCTTTTAGATGTATCATGTTAACACTATATTAACTTGTTCTCTACTACATAATGTTTAATAACTTTGTTTTATCTGATAAAGTCACATACTTGAATTTTCAGCCAAAAATCATATTAACCAAAATTACATCTGTGATGATGTAGTTGCTTTAATAAATAATAATGATTGAATGGACTCTCAGCACCACAAGGGAAGGACTTCTATTTTCTGTGGGTCTACCCTACATACCTACCACACAGACCTGGTAGTGAGAACATGCTTGACTACTTGAACCATTAAATTTCATCCAGATTAGTAGTTCCTATGCTTGTCAGTGTCTCAAAGTAGGTCAGGGGTGACTGACAATGTAGCTGACCAAAAGCAATTTGACTTGCACTAAAACGTTACTGGTGAGGAGACATGCATACAAAATATTTGAAGGAATAAAGATGTGACAACTAAGATGATTTTTTGTTGCTGTTGTTTAGTTATTGTTCAAACCAAAAAGGATTGCATGTCTGTTGAGTAGAATTAGGTGCTTTCGTCTTTGTAAGAGTAATTTTAGCCTGAAGCATTCTCTTTGTTCTTCCATATGATCATGTGGGTGGATTGATTTTGACTGCAGCATGAGGGCAGTGCACTCCATTAATTCTGATTTGCTCTCTCCTCAGTATCAGCATTTTGTGTCCTTGCAAGGCCCAAATCACATACCACGGTTGCCCTTAAAAAGTCAACATTTCGGAAAAGATTCTCATAATGTGAACTTTGAGATAAATGTAGTAATATCTGACACAATGGAAATCGTGGCTAGAATTTCAGGCATGGCTGCATGGGTTACAGTGCTAAATGTTTTAAAGGTTTTCTTTTTAATGGTGACCAATGTACTTGTTAGACATACTTACCTTCCCTCTCAAAAATGCTAATTTTCTTTTAACTAACAAATGTTTCTCTTTAATCTCCATTTGTCCATTCTACTGCTGATTCTGATGGGGGAATAAAAGCAAAACTTCTAGAAGAATGTAAGTTCCTGTCCACAAAAACTAGGCTGTGTGCTGCTGAAAATTAATATTGATTGTGTTGCAAATTGAGTCTGCAGTCCAAAAACGTGTGATTCTTATGTTTTATTGATAATTTGGTTTGCTGTAGCTAGATGTCTTGTGCATGCAGTGTTCAGAAAATACTACTCTACATTAATAAGTGTTCTGATATTTTTGAGCAAATTAATTGTGTTATTTTTGGTTGTGTGCTATCTGAACATTAAAATCTTTATTGAATATCAGCATAAGGAATGGGTTTTTTACTACTTTCAGGAGTAAATAAATTAGATAAAAAATAAATTAATCGGAATATATGTACTTATATACTATTTTACATATCAGAGTTGGAGATACTTTTCTATCCTTATGAAAGAGTGGATACAGTTATTTAAGTAGATGTCAACATCTATGGGGTCTCCTAACTTGGCTCTAGTAACATGGTTAATTTGGTAAGTTTTAAGTGCAGTGCACAGCTCCGGAGTAGAGACTTCGGGTCTTGGATGTGCATCAGATGGAATATCCTGTATGTTGGGCAGTGCTTGTGTCATGTCCCTTTTCAGAGTGTGCTTCCTCTTTTCAAGTAAACATCTGACTGTTCTTACCCTGACAACTGCCTGTGAGAGGGAAAAGGACTGTCTCCAAAGTGCCTCTCTAGAGAAGTACACTAAAAACTATCATCATGTAAGAATGCTGCCTTTCTATTTTAAGCACTCTCCTCTCTGTAGTGAGGAAGAAGAGCAAAACCCAGCTCTGCGTGGCCTGTTGTTCTGCTTAGCTGCTGTCTCACTATGATTCCATGATCTGATTTTTATTTTTTCCCCCACCCCTGGCAATTTCTTGTGGGTAAGGCTTTACAGACGGCTGCCTCTTCCTGTGCAACAGAGTATTTAAGTCTTCTCTACCATCATATATTAAAACATAAAAAATAACAGTTTTACAATTTTAACTGGCCAGAGTGAGGCAAGAGAAAGAGTTAATGATTGAAATGTTTTGCTAAAGTGGCTAGAAATTTCCCCAAGGTATTAGCAAAGTATATTGCTGGACAGACAGTTTAGACAAGGATGTTCAAAGGCATGTTTTAAACTGGTTGCTTTAGATGACACTAAGGTATTCACTGGTGAATAATGTTGAGGAAGCAAACTTTACTATCTTAATATTGTAAACAGGATTTTTTTAAATGTGAAAATGAGTATAGATAAAGATAACAGACTATAAAGTACTTTAAATAGCTAAGCACCAACTGATTTTGTCAGGGGAATAATTTCTGGTTTGTGCTACTCATTCTAGAGTACTTGATAAATTCTAAATGTTAAGTATTTGATTTCCCTGGGGCGATTCACGAGACTAACAATTTTTGTGTGTTTTTTAAAGAGAATCAATACTAGACTTGTCCCACATTTGACTCTATTTGGAAAATAGTTACTATTTTTGTCATTTTTTTCAGAGTGTTTTATTTGTAACACATTTTTTTACTCCTGAAAAGTAGCTCCTAAAAAGCATGCTTTGTAGAGTAATTCAATATGCTGAGTGCATAAATCTGTGAAAAGTTTACACCCATTTGGAAATATATAAAAAGTTTAGAGATACAAAGCAATGCTTTTTTATTTCCTTCTGTGTGGTAAAAAACATTTTGTGTGGCTATATGTCTCAACTCTTCACTCGGGATTTGTTAGACTTGGAATTCAAGTGTCGTCTACTTTTGTGAAAATCTACTGAAATCTGATATATAGAAATGATATTCATTAAAGTTTTTGTCCAAGATCTTCATCCACTGTAAATCAGCATAGCTCAGTTGGAAGGGAGTGTAGCTACACTGATTTACAAGAGTAGAGGGCATCAGCCTTCTCATACAAAGGATACTTTAATCCTACTCTTCTGTTGATGATTTGGTTGCTAATTGCAGTTCTGCTTTCTCTGCTTATAAAACCGTCTTGCTAATACTTAGAAAATATTGTTAAATTTCTCTCTGTTTCTTATATTCCATAATGAAGTGTCACAACCTCCTACGATAACACATCAGTCTCCAAAAGATTACATTGTTGACCCTCGAGAGAATATTGTAATACAATGTGAAGCAAAAGGAAAACCACCTCCTAGGTTAGTATCATTTCATTTTGCTTTTGTTGACCTAACAGTGTAGGAAAACAGTGTAGAAAATAATGTAAGTTTTGTAAACTAACAAGTATATGTTTATGTATGTGTTTGCACATGCAGAAACCTGCACGTGCTCCTACCTTTGTAATTCAAACAGCTACTAGATAGTGGCCTGAATTTGACTCTTTTTGACGTTTAAACTTTTCTACAGTAATCAAGCAACTGTAGTATTTTTACTCCTCAAAGTTGTAGCAGTAAAATCATACTGAATTATTACAATGCTCATGGGAAGCAGTAAGAGACATGCCATAATATCAACTGGATCACATTCCAGATTTCGGCATAGTGTCTAAGAAGAATGGATATTGAATAAATTCAGAGTAACATTAATAAATTTAAATGTAATGTTTTGTAAATCATTCTGGTTACGAGACTCATCTTGAAATACGTAAGCATTTTGTTGGAAGCTATCAGTTTTAATGATCACCAGCCTTGATTTACCAAGTATATTTAATAGCCTTAAGTTTTGGGTTTGGAAGAAATGGTAACACTGATTAGAGATCAAATTCTTCATCATCTTTCATTTTAAGGCTCTGTTTCAGTATCAGAAATCTTTGAAAGCTACTAATTTCAAGATACTGGGCACCTGCACTGGAAACAGCAGTAGCTGTGATGCATTCTGGCATTGCTAGTAACTGCCTCTGGTTTCAGAGACTGTGCAGAGATATGTGCAGCTCTCTGCTCTCAGTAGTGTTACGATAGAACTTGCTACCAAGGTCAGTCTATAATTGTTTGTTCAGGCACAGAGCTCCTTAAATATTCTTCTACTGAATAACCTGGGTTTTCTCTATATTATTCCTTCTGGTTGCCTTTCTGTCATAGTCATTATCATGCTGGGCAGCAGAATGGAGAAGATGGAGATTATTTGTGATACAGTCACCCTCTCTAGTGTTCTGTTAATGGTAGGAGTGCCTTAAAGCTGCTGTATTTACCAGCATTCTAATTTAGCAGGCACAATGCCATTCTCAAGAGTCTGGGTGTTGACCTGGAGGATCAGATGATTATTATGTGCTTTAGGACAACAGTGCTGCTTCTGCAAATATTTCTCTTGAATGCCTTTTTTTGGGTTGGATTTACCAGCGAGAACAAGAGCCCCATCTGTGAGAGTGATGTAGCTGAGTTGTGTGCAAAGGCTTTCTGCTGTACAGCCTTATCTTCCCCTTCAGTACTTTGTCTCACTTTGCTCCCATGCCCCACAGGAAGTAAGAGGATATAATGAAGAGTTTTCTAATTTGTTTCATAAGCTTGTGCTTAGTTTTGCTTATTTCTAAAGATATGACATCCAAATAATTTGTTTCAGTAGTTCATCTGGTCCATCAGGCTTGATGACCTGCAAAGGCAGGAGCTTGAGCTACTTCTATGCTCTGAAGTTGAAGATGAACTTTCTCAGCCCAGAGTGTGAATTGTTTGTTAAAACAGGCTTACATAACACTGATGAGAGCAGCTGGTATAAAGGTTTATGGATATGCTGCTACCTCTAACTTGAGTAGCAAATTTTCTGACTTTCATGTAAAATCCAGGGGTTTGTACCACACTTGACTCCTCTCATTTGAAGCAAAATTACAGTTCTCTGTATCCTTTAGTGTTATTGATAGCAAGGATTACAGAAACCCCATAATCTACAGCTTCACCCTCAAGGTTGTAAGAAACAGGTTCACTATTGGTTCACTGTGCATGCAAGTTCTCACAGAAACACTGCAGTGTGGGGCAGTGCTGCTGGTCAGGTCCAGTTCTTCTGCTCTTCCCCACCACAAAGTGCAAATAGCATGTCCAGACCTGCCTTCTTTCTGCAGAAGGTCAGTGCATGACTTGTGTCACTCAGAATTTGAGCTTTTCCAATACTGTAGAAGTTACTACTTTTAGGAAGACATTCTAACCAGTAAGCATATATAGTGTTTGTATGTAGCTGAAATGTAACAAGTACAGAAAATGCTGTTCACAACGTTTGAACCTGCGAGTGCTCATCCCTTCACAGGAGTTGGTCTAGGTCTTTGTAACTATACTTTTGACCATTAAAAAAGCATAAGAAAGAAACTGGTGTTTTCACAGTCTGCGACTTTTATACTACTCTCTTTGCTTTTTCTCGTATTTTTAATGAGTTCTAATAGTCTTCTTTTTAGTGTGTATTTTTCAAAACATCATTTACTTTGAATAACACCAGTATAGATCTGCTAGATTAATTATGGGCTATCAGGCTGGAAAATTTCATTTAAAGAATCATGCTTGTTTGCATTATTGAAGTGGTGAAAAGGAATCAACCTCACCACACAGAGTCTTTAATTCACTAGCACAACGTTAAAATGGCCAAACCAATTAAAAGAAATGGTCTCCTGCTGGGACCTGAGATGACATGTTTCAGCCCAGAGCAAGTTTTTAAAGGCAGGTTTATAAACCCTTTCAACAATAGGTTTTATAATGGAAATGCTAATGCAGCTTTAGCAATATCAGTTCTCACAGATGTTGCTGTAATATCTTTAGTAGAAAGAAAATAATTTCTTTTCCTTATGCGATTGACTTCAGAATCTTTTAATGTAATATTTTGTTTTTAAAATATTGTCTTTGAAATGGCTCCAGTTAAAAAGTTCAGCCAAGACTTTTATCTAAAAGTATTGCCATGTTTCTTTTATTAAAATGTGATCTATTACTGTATTAGTTAATTTAATTTGGGAACAAACCTTATTTAACTCCTAAATAAAAAAATACCATGTATTATTAAAAATTAGTATTCTCTTATTTCTCTCCATCCAATCTACAAAAGGCAACTGAAAAAAAAACTTTTCTGTTTATTTTTATCATTTTAGCTTTTCCTGGACACGCAATGGAACTCATTTTGATATAGATAAAGATGCACTGGTAACAATGAAACCAAATTCGGGCACCCTTGTCATAAATATTATGAATGGTGGGAAGGCAGAGGCATATGAAGGAGTATACCAGTGTACAGCAAGGAATGAACGTGGAGCAGCCATTTCCAACAATATTGTTATAAGGCCTTCTAGTAAGTAAAGCTCCTCATGTCCGTAAAATGTGAAACTCTTCAGTTTGCTTATTTCCTTATGAATTTTTTTCTTGTCTTAAAAATTTAATCATCAAAGTGATCATGTTAGAAAGTATTATATGGTTTCTAATATTCAGATTTAATAATGTATTGCATGTTCTCTCCAATATTGCTTAGCATATTTAATAAGCAAAATGATGTCCTGATTATTTTGGGTACATCTGGATGACCTGTCATGTTTAAAATTGGGTTGTACATATGATACTACAGTTAGAATGAAGTGTTTAAATCCTTAATGTGCATCATTGAGGAGGATAATTTTTATTATTTCTCTGATGCATGGTTTTTATAATAGCTTTGATACAGAACAGGCTGAGATGAAAAAGAAAAAAAATTTGATTAATAGTAAGCTGTTTCTACAGCTTATGTGATTTTTGTCTCAGACCAGTTTTTCAAGCTTCTCAGCTTAAAATGTGCTGTTCTCACATGCTTTAATAAAACTGTGTGTGTATAATACTGTCCTAGGAAGGTCTACTGTTTTTTTTGAACTTAGTGCATTTTTTTTTCAGTATTGTAGTTAAAGCTTTCCACATTGCTGTTAGAAAGCCTTTAGTGAGTAGCCAAAATAATGTGAATCAGTTGATTATACTTTCAGCAAATCATTGCTGTACAAAATGTTTTCAAAAAAACTTTATCTCCCAAGAAAACATTAAAAAGTACAAAAAGTAAATCTTTAAAGTGATAGCACTTAATACTCTGATGCATGTAGTTCTTTTTTTTTTTTCTACAATATTATGTGCATTTCTTCCTTAAATTCTCAAATCATTGTCAATCTACAGTTTGTATATGTGTTAAAATGACTTGCTCTAGGATCTCCTTTGTGGACGAAAGAAAAACTAGAACCAAATCAGGTTCAAGAAGGTGATTCTCTAGTACTGCACTGCAGACCTCCCGTTGGCTTACCACCACCTATAATATTTTGGATGGATAACGGTGAGTTTGGGTTTTATGCAGAATCTGTTTACTTTTTGCAGTTTTTCTGCATAGTTGATCATTGCTTACCAAGACCACAGATTAAGAGTTTCCGTCTTAAGTTCCAATGCAAAGAATTTCTGTTTCTGTAGAAACAAAAAAGCAAGCAGACACATTAGCAAACATAGGCAGCTGAAGACCTTAATGTAAATTGTAGATTTAATGCACTGGGGATGAATGTAAAGACAAAGGAGCTCGAGAGGAAAATTTAGACAGTTCCATATATTTACAAATCCAGAAATGGTGTAACAGAGTGAATGTGGACTCTGCAGATCATAATGATGGATGTTGTATTATTATTGAGATAAATGTGTTCTTGTTTTCCTTTAGCTTTCCAAAGGCTGCCTCAAAGTGAAAGAGTTTCTCAAGGTCTAAATGGAGACCTTTTTTTTTCTAACGTACAACCAGAAGACACCCGGGAGGACTATATCTGCTATGCAAGATTTAATCATACACAAACTATACAGCAGAAACAACCCATTTCTGTAAAAGTCTTTTCAAGTAGGTATTACATTGACTCATTATATACTTATAGTATTTATTCAGAATTCTCAAGTTATTTGCCAAAGTTAAGTAATGTTATGCTAGGGAATTTTGTCATTTTAATTCTGAATACAAAATTGCATTACTGTATAACCTTAAAATGTAATCTCCAGTTTTCCTGACGTACAACTGTTTTTTAAAGCATTTATTCCCTTTATAAGGCTTTGTCTTTTGAAAAACTGTTTTGGAAGATTTGAAATGTTGAAAAAGTACAGTGTAAAAATAATAGTTTTCAGATGGTTTTCATGTCTAAGAATATCAAGTTATTATTATTATTTTAACTGTTGAAACAAATTAATCAATCATTTGATTAACTCGCCGTGGCCATATCATCACCTTTTGATTCCCAGTACTTTGATTTATCCCTCTTGTACGCATTCTTCATGATATTCTGTTTATTTCAGTGGATTCATTGAATGACACTATAGCTGCTAATCTGAGTGACACTGATATTTATGGTGGTGAGTTACACTGGTCCCCACTGATACTCCCTGTTTCACAGTAGCATTTAGTTAACTAACTTCACCTCCATGGCTACTTAACCTTTTGCTCCCTTTTCAGTTTCTAATGAAGGTATCTATTAGTGCTGGTGATAATACATACTTGAGAAAGGAACTGCACAGTGTGATCCTTCCAAATATTTTATGTTTCAATGTTGTTGTAACACACGGCTCATACAAAATATGAACTCATATAATAAATGAGTCCTTTCACACTGGGTCAGATTTTAAAGCTTGTCCATTTGGTTGCTTCTATACTGTGTTGTTTTTTTAATATTTTTCCTCCGATTTACCTAGTAGTTTGATATGTTCATTATCACTAGGACTATTCAATATCACATGCTGCGTAATAAATAACAATTAAACATTTAACAGATGCACTTCGCATTTAATAGCTTATTGAATTTACCATTCATTTTTAACACATTTCTAAGTGTAAAACTGGAATGAATAAAATCTAAACACTTTAGTAATATCTGTATAAGTAACTTTGTAGGGAAAAGATGAGTTTTGTTTGTCTGGTGTTCAGCTGATCTTCATATTAATCCGTGTTGAATGGTCTTTTGTATATTGTGACTTAAATCCTCCTGAAGAGGTGTATGTGTTTTTAGCATGGCTGACTTTGGAGCAACACTGATACTGTGACACTCAAGGTTCTAGACTCTCCACTCAACATTGTGTGAGCTAGAAAATACATGATATTTATTCTGTTTTCCTTTTCCTTGTCAAAGGAGGCTTTGCACATATTATACCATAACTTAGGGGAATCTCAAATAAAACAAGGGTATGGAATACTTCAATTCTCTGCATAAAACTAAGATGCCATTCAGGAACAAAAGGAATATGTACCTGAACACAGAATAATATATTAGCTATAGTTAGTGAGGAAAACACCATTTGATTGGTTCACAACTCAGAAATACCAGATGTAATACTTCTGAATTCTTATACACTTGTAAAATGAGTCAGCAGTCCTTAACAGTGCTGAAACTGGGTAGATTAGTTACTGCCTCTGAGTATGAACTGCATTCTTGGCTCTGGACTGCCCTTTTCTCCTGACTGAAGTTATTCATGTACTAGTTTTTGAGGAATTCGTAGCACATACTGTATTGAAAGTGTTCTTTTTATGTTATTCTATCAAGTAGATGCTATACCCTAATAAACAACTTTATTATGTTTCTGCTCACATTTTTAAAAAATGCAGTAATTTACTGTAATGATTCAGACTGCTACTGCACTTCAGAGTAATGAGGTCCTATATTTTAAAATTGCTATAAAAGAACACAGTATTTACAGAAAGCACTCTATTATTACAGAAAAGACTCTTATTCTGAATTCCATGAAGGCACATCAAATATGAAAATACTTAAAAACCCAACAGAGTATAATGCCAGAAATGGTTCTTATATTTATAGCTGTCTAAGTTAAATATATAGTGAGAGGAGAATAGAAGGCTTATCTTCTGAAAAGATGCCTCACATTATCTAGAAGATATTGACCAAAGTATATTGAGAAGTGGAGAGTCCCTTTTATCCCCTTGGTTTATATTTCTGAATACAGTGTTTTGGTGGAAGCTCAAAAATATTTGGTAACTTTCAGTCTTGCGCTATGACTCACAGTGACCTCTTATTCCCTGTAAGAGTTCTGCTGAAATGAATAGGTGCTGCTTAGAATTAAGACTCAGCATGCATCCATCAGGCTGCATAGTTGCCTATGTAAAAACTATGTATCAATTGCTGCCATCTTTAATAACAACGTTTTTCATGTATGTGGTCAGAATTAGAGCATTTAACAGGTTAAGGTATGTTCTGTCTGTCAAAAACCTAATTTGTTGATCTGTGTATTTGTGTAACACTGTGATTTTTAATGAAATGGCCATTGTAGAGCGAAATCTCTGTCCAAAATGTGGGAATGCATGTATGCATTTCATCAGTATTTAAGTAATTTTATTGAAACATTTAGATTTTAATTGCTTTATTTTTTCTTGTTCCAGCAAAGCCAGTTACAGAGAGGCAGCCAGTTCTTCTAACACCAACAGGTAGCACAAGTACCAAAGTGGAACTCAGAGGAAATGTGCTTTTGCTGGAATGCATTGCAGCAGGATTGTAAGTTTACTTTTTAGATGGTGTTTTTCTAAATAGAAGTACAGAAACAGAGGGTAGTATTTCAGAGATGCTTAAAATGTTACCACTATATAAGCTTAGGTATTTCAAAGAAACAGAGAATAAAGGTGGAAAAATCTCTTTTAAGGAAGTCCACCATTTACTTGGGCATCAGCTGATTTTTAAAACTGTGATCACAGCTATGGCCTCTGCCTTTTCATATGCCCAAAGCCTACACACAGGATTCACGTTGTACTGTTGTTTTTTCAAAGGACACAAGCAAGAAATGCCATAGGGTGAACTCAGACACAAATCTGCAGAATTGCCATCAGAAATCAAGCCTCTTCCCCCCCCCCCCCAAATTTACAATCGTTAGCCTCTCAAATAATATAAAAATAGATAAGAATCTGTTGGTCTAATCTGGAAAAGCTGCTTACATATGCTAACAATTAGTAAATCAGCTAGGTGGGAGTTTTTAGAACATACCTTCAGCTCCTTACATCCAATTTCTCATTGTAATTGAGTTTAATTGGTACTTGTTTCTTCGATGTAATGCAAGTTCGCTTCTGCTGGTGATTATACAAGTAGAAAATAAAGGGCAATTTAACTTCATGAATTTGTTTGACCTTAAACCAGTTTCATTCTCAGGAAGAAATCGGAAAATAGATTGGTTAGTGCAGAAGTGGAAAATCTTTAGTACCTATTTCAGGAATGGTAAGAAAGTTCACAGTGCACAAAAGCACCTAACGCAGAGTGCTCTGAGGTAGCCATGAGGAAAGCCATTAATTGCAAATGATGCAGCACAGCATCATGCACATGCATTCACTTACGTAAGCTCCATAGTGCACACTCAAGCACAGCTTGATACAAGCATCAGTGCAGTGTTTCTGTCTCAGCTGTGGACTACTCAGGTATCTGCATCAGCACCACCAGCAAGGGCCCACTTATGAGTGGGAGTTACATCAGCTCAAGTAATCTGAATCTGCAATACAGTTACATGTTTTTTGAGAAGCCTGCAATAAAAGAATTCAGTGATCCAAATGCCAGTAAAATGTCTGGATAAAAATGGGGAGAAGTAGAATATTATTCATTATATGGCTTTGTGTCTTTAGCCATTATGTAGCTTTTAAAAATAATAATTCACTGAGGGAATCTTACATAGATGATCACAAAGGGCCAAATTCAGATTTTACTTAAAACAACTACTCCTACTTAGCTAGCTTTGCTAGGTGTCTCTGTTATAAAATGTGATATTACAGATGTGACTGCTAAGGGAATATTTGCCTTGAGTCTTTACTATTTGAGAGAGGACATTCTACTCCGTAAGCACATCTTGTAATTTCTTGTAATTTTAAAAGTATGTCTCCGTATTTGGACAACTTTCGACTTCAGTGAAGAACATGGGGCATATCCAAGATATAGACATGATGCAATGACAAGGAGCCATACTTGACTCAGCACTGACTTATTTTCTTCATTTCTCATCAGAAATATTTCTGTCTTCTTGCAACCCTACTGTAAGATTTATAACATTCATGTAGCATCAGGATACTGCTCACATGAAGGACAATTATAAACTTGTCATTAGCTAGAAGCTATCTTTTAAAGCATCATGAGCACAAATTTAACAGTATAAGTGAAATAAGGTTTGAAATACACTTGTATTCATTTATTAACCATCAAGGTTTTTAGATTAATCAGCGCACAAGTGTATTCTGTAATTATTAAGCCTGCGAACAGATGGCCATTGACAGTGTTAGTGAGGCTTGTCATTTTCTAGAAACAAATGCTGGCATATTCTGCACATTTGTTGGATGTGCCCCAGAATCTGGGTAAAGGCTCCCAAAATAATTATTCATAAAATGTATGCTGAAAAACTTAATGTATTGAACTCTCATCTTCCTTTTCTCCAGTCCATAAATTCGATCTGTGCTTTTGCTTCTCCTTCTCCAGACCCACACCAGTAATCCGCTGGATTAAAGAGGGTGGAGAACTGCCAGCCAACAGAACATTTTTGGAAAACTTTAAGAAAACCCTCAAGATTATAGATGTTTCTGAAGCTGACTCTGGGAACTACAAATGTATAGCAAGAAACACATTAGGTTCTGCTCATCATGTCATTTCAGTAACTGTGAAAGGTAATATTAAGATAATCCTTAATGTAATATTGTCAGTGTCCAGAATGCAAGATTGAAGTAAACTTTCTAGGGTAAAATACAGCTGACAGTATGAATGATAATGGTTTAAAAAAAAAAAAAAAAAAAAAGCAACCTGAGGAAATGATCATTAAGCAACTGAATGTACTACTGGAAGGACTTCATTATATTAAATCTTTTTCTTTTTTTAATACGTTATTTTGTAAAGCATCAAGCTAAATTGAGATTATACAGTAATATTAATAAAATAATTTCTTAGTTTCTACTGCTGCTGCATTTAATTTAAACCTTTGTTTATCTATCTGTCATTATAATTCTGCTTTCTTGTTTTAGTATCTTACTGCTCTGCTCATCTCTTCATCTCCTTATAGTCTCCATTTTTTCTGCTCTCCACTCATATGGCCCAGATTCTTTCTCTTCTCTGTTTTATCATCTTATGGTCTTACATTCTTCTTTCTTTTTCTCTCTTAATTGACACTTCTGGTTTTCTGTCATCTTCATGATATTTACCCAAGATGATATCTTACTAGTTCTAAAAACACTTACATGTTTGTCCAAATAGGAATTGTAAATATATTTTGAATACCATGAAACAAAAAAACCTGTAGTGACAGCTAATTAATCACTGAAATAATCAACTGTAGTGCTTACTTTGCATGCTAAATAGCATTTATTTTGTTGTTAACCTGCATCATTTTGTGATGACATCTAACCTTTTTAAGAGCAACAGTTTACTTTCCTGTTTGCATTTGTCTATCAATCCAAAATATGAAATTTAATTCCAAGATGTGATAACATATGACATTTGTGTTTATTTATTGTAAAAGAGATGGAAACCGAGACGAGTATCTTTTGGTAAGGACAGTGCTCCATCTATTTTGACCTCTGTGTGTTTTCAGCTGTCTCAGGTAAACATCCAGTCCCACTGCAATCACCCATTGACTTCAGTGAGACCATGGATTTTGCCATTTCTATATTTCACCCTTGATGTGAATGAAATCTTATGTAATCAAATCCAAATTCATTTCTAACAGCCAAACTGCTGTGAGCAAGGATATCTGAAATGAATCAAAAAACACTCTAGTCTCTGCAGATCCCATATCCAGATAACTTTTGCTTTCTTTAGGAAAGGCGAATTAGATTCAAAGCAGACAGCCCTAAATGGAACAAAGAACCATGTGTTTCTTAGCACTGAATTGTAACGCAGCAGGTAGCCTATAACTCAGTTTAGCAAAAGTATCATCTACCTGTTAATCATTGAGTATCAAGAGTATATATATTAAAAAAAAAAAACAGTACAAGTATAAGTCCATATCTAGGCATACGTTGCTTGAATTATCTTCTGGTTACCATGATTGTGTCTTATCATTTTCTCTGTGTGATTTTAGAATACAATTGCTGTGTTTCTCTTCCTAACCCCAGCTGCCCCATACTGGATAACAGCACCCAGAAACTTGGTCTTATCTCCTGGGGAAGATGGGACATTAATCTGCAGAGCTAACGGCAACCCAAAGCCTAATATAAGCTGGTTAGCAAATGGCGTTCCCATAGCAAGTAAGTTTCTTAGTTACCTTATGGGAGGGTAAGAGAATATGAACAATATCATGGTGGGGGTTTTTTCAAATATAAATGAAGACTGTGTATTAGAGTAGTTTTTGCCCTACAGGTAACACTAAATTATAAATGAAGTGATAAAAATACTGTGGTTCATAAAAGCAGAACAACAAAATATGCCTCTAATGTGCTCGAGAACACTAAAATCTCATGTGACCATACTCCCAGTTATTCTGTGTGGTGTTCTGCTGGTACTATCCTTGTGGAGATGGGGCTGTAGTAACATAACTGTGTAACACCCCTTTACAGGGATATTGTTGGGGTGTAATTTTTACCTTTGTGTTGCCATGGCAGTCGTGTTTGCTAGATCTCCCCTTTGCTGTCCCGCTGCAACACTGATTTTGTCAAGGAATTGTAAAGGTGACATAAAAAGTCAAGTCCTCACATCCGTGGATGTTCAGAGCCCTTTTGCAGGATTTGCAGCTTACAGCATGTTTGAGCCTTCCAGGCTTCAGCACAAAAAAGTAGCAACAGGAAAGCTGACTGAATGCATCACCAAGTGCCTGGCAAACAGCTTGTGCCAAATAGGTGTCAAAGAAAAGGAACCCCTAAGGCATTGAAACAGCTGTTTTTGTGTGCATGGGTAAGAAAAGCAACCTTGAACTGGTGATTCAGTCACTTAATTGTTGCAGTGTTATGACTGGCAACACTGTACGACAGACACAAGATAAGCTGCTATGAATAGCACAACTTTATTTGGGAGGAACTTGCTGGAGGACACTGAAATGTGTTGTCAGTTGGTTTGCACTTGACATAGCCGGTACTGGAAAGTCACACTTGGTCCTTCTGCCTTTATCCTTCCCCTTTCATAAAATGATATTATAAAACCAGTCAGTCTACCCTGTTGACTTTTGAGAAAGAACGTCCTCTAAAATCTGTGCTGACCTGTTGAAAGTGTAAGTGTCCCTTTCAGGAGTTAAGACTGTTGATGAAGTAAATGTCATGAAGTTTAGGACATGGAGAAGGATTCTCTACAGTAAGAATCTAGAAAATAGCGATAGGTAAATGAGAACCCTCATCAGATATCTTCAAATATTTGGGATACAGGAAAGATTAAAGTGAACTGGAGTGAAAAATATGCAACTTTGGGGGAAAAGTGAGGGTATGTATTGAAACAGAAATATTGAGCAAAGAACCTGTTTCAAGAACCCTAATTAAATGCAAGTTGAGATCTCTAGCCTGAGATTTAAAATTAGAAGTTTCCACTAGTTAAGTAAGTTGTGTAAGCTGACATTAATCACATAATCGAACAATGGTATTGCAGGAAAACACTAATGTAATTTTGTATTGTATATGTTGTACATAAATATATCATAATACATGCCTTATAATCAAAGTTGGGTACCTTTCCTGCTCTTCTATTTCTTGGTTTTTGGTGTTCTCATCTTCCTTACTTTATTCTATGTAGTTAACATTAATTTCTTGTTTCTTTGTTTTGAGGAGATTTTTATCCTGTCCTGATAGTTTCACTCTTCAGGCCTCCTGGCAAGTAAAATCTTTTTCACCTGGCTATGAGATTCACCTATGCCTCTCATTGCTTCCTACTCAAAAGCTGTAGGACATGCCTTTCAAATGACAGACGAGTACATATTCCAGAAAAACAATGACATGTTTTGTATTCTTGCATGATAGCATTAAAACATTAAGAAACAGAGAGTTTTCAGAAGCAGCTGCAGGGTGCCGCTGAATTTCCCAAGTACAAGGGCAGCATATGTTGGCTGGCTGGCCTTGAGGAGTCAGTACACAAAGTTTTATTGAAGGGAACTCAGTAAAAATTAGGAGATTTTAATTAAATTACCCACTCAATCTCAGTAGAAAAAACAAAACAAAAACACAGGAAATAAATAACTGGATAGCTCAGCCTTATGTTAAAGGTCACTTTCACTACTGAGAAAACTGAAGTTTTATCCACCTGAAATAATTAAGTGCAAGTTTATTGGATGCTCCAGTGCATTGGGTCTGTCAGGACATCTAAGAGAGAGAAGTGTTGTGATCACAGCAAGTGCAGTTCTGAAGATTCTTGTGATTTTGTATTATTCTGAGTTATCAAAAGCTGATCTGGAAACCACCAAGTACAGTGTGCCTTTTTGTTCACTTGTTACTAAATCACAGAACTGAGCCCCTCTTCCAACTGAATGATTAGTAAATTGCTGTAAAAGGAAACTAAAGCAGCTGTTTCAGCTTCAGGGCAGTACTGAGAGAGCTAACCCATGGCAGTGTTTCAAAGAAAAAGAGCTACATTTGAATTTCAAAGCCCTGCTGTCATCTTATACCCCGCAATGTGCCTCCTGTGGCCCAGTAATCTGTTTGCAATACTTAAATTTTCTATTGGAAAGCACAACTGGGAGATGCTTAATTCTTCCGGTTTTGTTTTTCCATAATAGAGTCAGACAAGGAAGAGGGAATGTTGAAGAAAGAATCATTCGTCCATACCTCAGTCAAAGGGAGAGGCTTAAATACCAATAAGGAAAGGGGAAGAATAGAGAAAAATGTAGTGTGTCTTAATCGCCTCTGGAAAAAAAAAAAAAAGCAACTCTATTTGAGATCATGAGTAAAAAGATATTCTTGAATGAATATTTTAGGTTTCTTTGAAATACTTTCATTTCTTTCTTTCAACAGTAATGCTTAAAAGAAGAATTTGAGCATGTCTGTTTAGAAAGCTGCTTCAGACATGCTGGAGTGATAAGCACCTACCCTCCTAGTGTTTACTCACAGGAGTAATTTGAACTCAAATGCACAGTCCCGTTGAGGTCAATTAGAATTACTTTGGCAAGTAGCAATTGAAAGTTCAGGCGGTGACTCTGCCATGCCTTGTGCTTCAATTAACACTCAAGATTTGCATTATTTATACCGCTGCATAATCCGTTGTGTTTTACTGCTTTGATATTCGCCATGGTTTTACAAAAGGGAAGCCATGCATGAAGTATCTCAACTTTTAAGAAAGTAACAATCCAGATTAATTGGGAAGGGGAAGCACTTTCATAATTGGACTTCAGAAAGGCACAGCAAATACTGCACAAAAGACTAATTTATTGGTTCAGTGGTTTATAGTTCATGATGAGCTATTAAATATTAAATACACACACTTAGATTTATACAAAGTAGTGCACTGAAAGGCACTGTTTATGTTCTTTCCGCATGTTCTTCACTTGTTTATATTGCATTTCACATTGAATCTTAGGTTTTAGTTAGTCTTCGTTAGTAGTCACATTGAATTTAAGGCAGAAACATTAGCCCTTAGATTTCCTTCATGAAAAGCCTTGATAATCCCTGGCTCAGAGATTTGTCATCCATCGTGTTCTCTGTTCGTACACGCACAAGCTGTTCACCACAGCCATGTAGGGAGAAATCTGCTAGACTCTGATGCCCGAAGGAGTTCAGTCTCAGAGGAGAGGACTGACAGGGCAGCCATCTATCCACTGCCTCTGCTGTCATCTATGTTGGAACTGTATATTTGGCCTAGAAACTGCAGCAGATATGAAAACCTTTGATGATCAAGGTTTTTATTCTGCACAACATTGTCCGAGGACAGTTGTGGCTAGTGCAGGTAATAACTTTCTGTCCCTTTGAAGGTAATATTACTATCAAAATTAGAAACTTGGAAATGACAATTTCAGTGATGACAGGAAAATATTTTGCTTGAGGAGCAAGTGAGATTGGTAAGAAAAGGAAAATGGCATCTTCTTCCATGTCTCATCTCTTCCAGAATTAAGTCTTTGTCACTTCATTGTAAGGGATAGAGTAAGGCGTAGGTAGATTACTTAAGTTTCTTGTTTTTCTTGCTTATGTTCAGTCTTGGTTTGACCCTATAGATTCTAAAGTGTCTGATGCTCTATACTGCCCACTCTGAAAGTGTGGCTTCCAGCCTGCCCCACAACCCCTCCAAAAAAAAAAGGGGGGGGGGGAAGCGAAAAGGCTTCTAGTCACATAACATGCTCTAAGTACATATTATGATATTTAGGCAGTATGATCCGAGGGGTGAGAGAACAGGTGTGTCTTGCATAATAGCCCCTGATTTGGGCTTTCAAATGTTATGAGGAAAGTTGGCTACAGATACAGGAATGTTAATTGGATGCTTATTCATTGACTGTGTGGTTCATGATCTACAGAAAAGCAGGAGGTCCCTCCATAAGGGACATACCTTTTTAAGCCACCTCAATGACTACACACTGGATGTTCTGTCACATTCTCCTGTTGTCATAAAAGCAGATATCCAAAATTTTTGAAATAATTCTTTAAAAACCCCATTCAGTTATTCAGTTGTTAGTTTTAACCACAGAAAGACTCTTCTGGTTTTGAAAGTGGTTACTATATTCATAAATTACTCATGAATGTGAGTTTTTGGAAGAAAAAGCAGGTCAAGAAGAGTGGTAGGATACTTCTCTCAGAAGTTACTCTAATACAAATGTTCCTGTGATCCCATCAGAACTTGAAAAGCATACATGAGCAACACTATACAAGGATCATAATTTTACATTCATATCAGAAAAAAAATGCACATGACCTTCTGTTTTTGCTTTCTTCATATATTCCCACAGTAACAGGGTCTTCAAAGCTCTCTCTGAAGTTAGAGTTGTTGAACATCATGGCTTAAGGGCCAATCAGTACTGATCTCATGCTCCCATTTACATTCACTATTATTTGAACACAAATTTAAGGACAGAATTATAGCAATAGTAGAACTACAACAACAAATGTTAAGTATAAAAATCCGTCACAGGAGGAATCAGAGATCACTCAGATCTGATCTAGCAGTTAGTTTATCGAGTTCTAATCAGTAAATCTGCTTATGTAAAATATTTAATGGCTGGATTGGTGTTCAATGCTCTACTATTTACTACACTTAAAGTTAGTATGGGATACAAAGATTATCGCGTAAGCTTTCTGTAAGCATTTTAAATGTTATGTACATGCAAGAAAATGTCTTTTATCAATGTCTGGTGTCAGGTGGGGATCTCGCAGCCTCAAGGGGGTAATCTTGAGATGCATCCCTGCTCTAGGGGAGATCACTGCTGTGCATCCAGATGCTATGGAGGGAGAGCTCAATAGGCCATGGTAGCTGCAGAGATTTATAGTGTAAGGTGGTTGATTTCTAGTTAGATTTTCTACTCTGTTAATGCCATTTTGGCCACTTATCAGCCAAGTCACCAGCTCCTTTGGGTTTGGTGCTGAGTCCTCACTGATAGCCTTACACAATAGGATTAACTTTGATTAGGCCTACTGGCTGAGTGTCTGCCTGAACCAAAGTTCAGTTAGCTCAAACAGGAGGAGTGAATCCATCACAAAATCTCAATCGCATAATAGGCTCAGCTTCCCTGAGAAAATAATATTCTGCTCTTGATGCAAAATGATATCTCAGCTTTACTAAAGAAATGGGGGACTAGGCACTATACACTTAAACAACAGACTTTGTCATTGCATTCTTTTTCCAACAATCTTACATACACTGTGAAAGTACAGCAGGACTGATTTGTAACTTTGATTTGCTAAAGATGCAGGTATCTAAAGACAGTAATGAATAGTTTTGCTCTTCTCTAAAGGGAAATTGTTCTCTGCTTTGACTGTGGTTTTCTGCGACATTTTACTGATCTAGGTACATTAATCCGGTGAATGAAATACTTGAACACATCTTGACAAAGTCTTTTTTTTTTTTTTTGCTTCCATCTTAAAGCATAATAGAGTGTTTTAACTGCTTCTGTTCAGAGAACACATTACATTGTCTTCTATTTTTATTTCTTATTTTAATCCAGGAAAAAAGCAACAATGGTGCCACAGTGTGGTTATTTAAACATACTAACAAAAATAATTGTTTGGGGTATCTTAAGTTTATTAAACAGATGGAACTATGCATTCAGATGAACAGAAGCTATTCAGGGGGTTGATGACTAACTGTGACAAAAGTATCTGATGGAGACTATATATTCTCTCTATAGGAATATGCTGTATGTGGCCTCAGAGTCCAGAAGCTGTCTTATTACACAAAACAATGGAAAAATTAGGTGAAACAAGTCAATTGGGTCTTTGTCCAGAAAGGACATAAACATGTTCATAAGCTGAGATGTGATGTTATTGGGAGTAAATGTTGGCTGTTACAGGGCACATGTTTAGCTGCCTGTCTGTTACAGCAGCAGAACTCCTATCGCAAATCCTCATTATTTGTTATCCTGGTTGTACAAACACATTTTAAGTATTATTTAATTCTTTGTTATTTTGCTTATCAGTGCTAAATTCAGATTTGTCAAACAGGTCAGAAGCTTTTTCTTTTTTTCATGCAGCTATCCAGTAATGTGTCCAGAATCCTCATAAAGGCAAACCAGCAGTGCTTGAGTGGCCATGCCATCACCCTCTTTCCCCAGAAAAAGAAAAAAGGAAATGGAAAGGTCTGAAGTGCTTGCCTCAGTCTTTCCTATCAGGATTGACCTTCAGGGATCCCAGGTCCCAGAGACCAAGGGGGAAAGCTGGAATGAGATGTACTTTTGGTGGAAGAGGATCAGGCCAGGGAGTACTTAAGCAAACTGGACGTACCTACATCCATGGGCCCTGGTGGGACTCACCCACAAGTGCTGAGGGAGCTGTTAGATGTCATTGCATCTTGATTGATCATGGTAACTGGGAGAAGTGCCTGAAGACTGGAATAAAGCAAATGTTACTCCTGTCTTCCAGAAGAGCAAGAAGGAGAACCCAGGGAACTACAATCTGGTCAGCCTCACCTTGATCCCTGGGAAGGTGGTGGAGCATCTAATTCTGGAAATATTTCCAGGCTTATTAAGGACAAGAAAACCATCAGGAGTGTTTGTCATGGCTTCACCAAGGGGAAGTTATGCTTGACCAACTTGATCCATTTCTGTGATGAAGTGACTGGCCTGGAGATAAAGAGAAAAGGCATGGATATTTTCTATCTGGACCTCAGTCAGGCCCTTGACACTGTCTCCCATAACATTGTCATAGACAAGCTGTAGATGTATGGGCTGGATAAGCAGACAGTGAGGTGGATTAAAAAATGGCTGAATGGCCAGGCCCAGAGAGTGATGCTGAGTGGCACAGTGTCTAGTTGGAGGCCAGTAGCTAGTGGTGTACGCCAGGGGTTGATCCTGTTTAACATCTTCATTAATGACTGGGATGATGGGGCAAAGTGTACCCTCAGCAAGTTTGCTCATGACACAAAACTGGGAGGTGTGGCTGATGCACCAGAGGGTCATGCTACCATCCAGAAGGATCTCGACAAGCTGGAGAAGTTGGCTGATAAGAACCTTGTGAAGTTCAACAAGGAGAAGTGCAAAGTCCTGTACCTGCAGAGGAACAGTACATGCTGGGGGACACCCAGCTGGATAGTAGCTTAGCAGAAAAGGACTTGAGCATCCTGGTGGACACCAAGTTGACTATAAGTCAGCAGTGTGCCCTTGTGGGAAAGAAGCTAATGTTATCCTGGGCTACATTAGACAAAAGTATTGGCAGCAGGTCAAGGAAAGTGATCCTTCTACCATCTGGACACTGTCCTGGGCATCTGGCTGTAGGTGGCCCTGCTTGAACAGGAGGTTGGACCAGATGACCTGCAGAGGTCTCTTCCAGCCTCAATGATTTTCTGTGTGTGAGTGCAGCAGCATGTGCTTAAGATCATTAAAGCAGATGGATGATACAGCATCTAACTTCTAGGGCCTGGTCCTGCAAAACAGAGTGTAGTACATGGGGTACATGTAGTACATGTAGGTTCTGTTGGAGTTTCATGGGAGGATGAGGCATTTCAGAAGGCAGGCTGCTGAACAGATGCCAGTCTCAACAGGGTGCTTTCTAAAATCAGTGCTCTTCAGCATGCAGGTGGCTAAACCAGTCAAAAGGTAGCACTGACTAACCTGACACTGTCCTCAGTTTGATTTTTTTCCCTGTTGGGACCCACAGCTTGAAGCTTTCTGTGGGTCTTTCTGTGAACGTGTACCTACCACCTTTCCTTCAGATAACTGAAAAGGGATATGTCTTTTTTTCCTTAAATACCAGCAGTGTGAAGGGAAGATGCTATCCATCTTTTTATAGGATAGTTTAGTGATTAGATCATTCTTTTAAGATCCAGTTCCTTATGACTGGCAGCCATAGGAATGAACTACTGGCTTCCATCTCTCTGAAGGGGCCCTACCATCAGCCCGGGAGGTATTACATATGGGAGTCTTGTGTGAGGAGGGGAATCTGTGTACCTATGAAAAATCTGCGTACAGAAAATGCTGCAGGATTCAGAGGACATGAGTGGAGGGAAGCCCAGAGCCTGGGGCAGGAAATAGCCTTGATTGGAAAAGCCGTGGGCAGATCTCCTACCTCCTGGGATGGCGGTTGTGTGCCTTTTCCATTTAAAGGTGATTTGTATGCAGAAACAGACCACTTCTCACAGCTGACTGGCCTGCCTGCTGGGCTGCTCACCTCCTCCGTCTGTTTTCAGCCCATGAATCTTTTAATGAAAATGGCATTTACATAAACTAGGAAGCAATGTGAAATGTGGAACACAAAAGGAAGTAAAGCAGAGGAGGAGAAAAATAAGTGCCAGCAATTCTGAAGTCCAGAGAATAAACATTTAAAATTCCACTAGTACCCTTTTCTTCCTTTCTGAAATTCTTGAATTCATAATAGTGATTTGAACTCAGAGTGCCTGAAGATAAGAGTTAAAAATGGAGTTGAAAACTGGTCTTGAGGCATCTGTTTGGAAATTGATATAATTACTTTACATGCAAAACTGCCTTATAGCTCACCCAGGGTGTATGAATGGCCACAGAACTGTGGTCCCCTTCATCTGGTTTCTCTTCTGCTAGGTAATTCAGTAATAGATACTTACTTCAGTAGATCTGAGAAAATGTAGGAGAAATATCTCTGTTTTGTTTACAGATGAGTACTGAGTCTGAATCAGAAGGTTTTGTCACTTGCAGAAAATTGATGTTAATTTAGATAACTGATCTTTTCTATGAATCCAAAGGACTGAGAAATTATTTTATATGAAAACGTCTTCCACAAATATACATATTTGCTCAAGCTCCAATAAAAAATAAGGGTGTCAATTTTGATAATGCAACTAAACTATGATGCATTTATTGAAGTATATATGCATTTATTTTTCATATTACTGTATCAATAGTTTTACCATCAAGATCTGTTCTTATTTCATGTCTTCTTAAAATACTGAACTATAGTGTGTGCATTTTTATGTAGTACAGTGTTATAAGCCATTTTTTTTCTCCAGTGTACCTCTCTAACTTCATCCAGTTGTATCATAACTGACAGCTATTATTTTTCAATAATATCTTAGCATTATATTTTTGGTTGTAGTCTTGATTATTCTGGGATACAAGAACTATTTGACAGCTCAGGCTACTACAGAACAGTTGAGGAAATGGCATTGTATTAACTTTTACATAAGGGAAAGAGTGCCACCTGCTGAATTACTGTCACTGCTTTTGTGAAGACTGTTTATTTCAGGCTAAGAGAATTGATTATGCCTTACTCTGGGTTTTCAACTGAGTAAGGCTTGATTTAGTATTTGGAGAATTATTTTAGTTGTAACAATCGATTTGAGAAGCTGAAACCTTTAAGTCATAGAGGATTGTATTATTCTAATGGCATTTTCTTTTAATAATTCCTTATTTTTCTAGTTATCATCCATATTTGCCTGAATCTTTTCATATCAGTAGTTTTCAACTGTATTGCATGCAAAAATATTTCAGCTACACTTCTTTGAAAAACACAATTAAAAAAATAATCAAAAAATGGAAACTCTACCATCCTGAGTTAAATATTTGTAGAATTGGAAGAACTTCCATAATCATATTGAAATTCACTTCTTAATCAGAGAGAAGTCACCCAGGAAAGCAGAAGAAAGGGTGTATTGGTCTTTCAAGTTATTTCTTCTTTTCAGAAGTATGAAACTTACACCACCATTTTAGGAAAAGCAATTTATTTTTTTTCCTTTCCACCAACAGTTGCTCCAGAAGATCCTAGCAGAAAGGTAGATGGTGATACCATTATTTTCTCACATGTACAAGAAAGGTCAAGTGCTGTCTATCAGTGCAATGCTTCTAATGAATATGGATACCTACTAGCAAATGCATTTGTGAATGTTCTGGGTAAGAATAGATTTTATATTTTTAAATTTTCTTGGGTATTCATTTGTCTCCTCCTAATACACAGATTGTACACCCAAGCCTTGCTTCAATTCTTCAGTGGGAATGGACGTATTTCCTGAGCCCTGTAAAAGGCAAGGATACACAAACCTTGCTTTTTGTAGGACATGCCTGACTGTCACTATTCCTAAGCAAGAAAGATAGTTGTGAAAGCTGGAGAAAACTTGGAAGAAATTTTATCTCTTTGTTTGTTCATGTAAATCAAGCAAATGGGAGTGTAAGAAGTAAGGCAGGAATTAATATTCCTTAAGTTAATATGTTTCAGTACACTTCCACTAATTGTGGATGATTTGGATCTGCTAAATTCTCTAAATTGCTGTTGCAAGAGGGCAGGATTATGTCTTGAAGGCCTCCCAATAATGTGTTAGGAGTTGCAAGATACTGTGGCCTCTCTAATGCTTCTCACTGAATTTAACAAAGCTAGTAACACAATCCTAGGCAGAATGGCCTCTAAAGACTGTCCTGCAAGAACTGGCAGATCTTTTGATAAAGAGATACTGTCTTTTAAATGAAAGACGATGCAGATGTTTCAGCAAAAATAAATCTCAGCTTCTTTCTCCCTGTAGGTTTGTTTGCAATTATGTACTTAAGTCTGTTCTCAGGAGTTTCTCTTCTTTAAGTATATTCTGATTTAAATTTTTCAGTTGAAATAATTGCCTTTGGTGTCCATCCCTGTTACTTGTAAACATAGAAGAAGCATTTGTTTTTCACAAGATAATTCTTCTACATTAACATTTCCTCAGGCTATTTGCAGTAGAATATATTTGGACCTAGACTGAGACCAGAAAGCACTTCAGAGAAGTATGTCAACATATAATTCTTTAGGCGTCTTTGGTGTCTTAATATTTTGTGTTTGCATCATTGTATCTATATCCAGATATCTTTGTCTTTTCAGCTGAACCACCAAGAATTCTAACTCCTGCTAATAAACTGTATCAAGTCATCGCAGATAGTCCTGCATTGCTAGACTGTGCTTATTTTGGTTCACCTAAGCCTGAAATTGAATGGTAAGCTATAGTTGTTGTGCTTAGGTTATGTAAAAAGAGCCAGTTATATCTATGGAAGCAAACATTTGAAGCTTTAAAACTGTTTTTACTCTACAATCTTAAAATAGTGTATTTTGGTTACAAAATGCTAATCCAGTATTACATATGTTTAATGTAACCACAGTTAAGTTATCCCTCCAGAGTCAAGTTTAAATTTCATCATGTGATTTTGTTTGTATTTTCTAATGTGGCAGTCCCAAGTTTGCATTTTCTAATAATAAAATACAGCAGAATTTACTTACGATGTTGGATAATTATATTGCTTTTTATATAAAGGTTTAAGGGAGTGAAAGGTAGCATCTTGCGTGGAAATGAATACGTTTTCCATGATAATGGAACCCTGGAAATCCCGGTGGCTCAAAAGGATAGTACTGGTACATACACATGTGTAGCAAGGAACGAGTTAGGAAAGATACAAAATGAGGTGCAGTTGGAAGTTAAAGGTAAGAAATGAATCATTCTTTCATCACAGGTTGGTATGGAATTTCAGATTTTCTAAATATCTAATAGTGATTTTAAATTTCAGATCCAACAATGATAATTAAGCAGCCAGAATACAAAGTGGTTCAGAGATATGGGCACGTTTCATTTGAGTGTATAATAAAACACGATTCTACCTTATTACCAACAGTTATATGGCTGAAGGACAACAATGAACTGCCAGATGATGAAAGGTATGGACAGAACAGTTTGACTTTTCATTTTCTAGTTTCTTTTGTATGCTCCTTTTCCTGAAAGGAACATACTGACCTATTGACATTTTCCAAAGGAGAAATAGATGGGATAGATAGATAGATAGACAGATAGATAGATGTCATCACTATCCCATATTTGGTGGCTAAAGGACTTAACTAGTGTGGTGAAAATACTAAGGTAGAATTCAAAATAAGGTGAGATGTAAAAAATGATAATTGCACACATTGACCATGTATATCAATTGTAGGAAGAAGATAATTGCCGTAAGAAGCAAAATGGATAATGGAAGACTATTTTGCTCTAGATTAAAGATAATTAAAACTTGTTTGAGTATATTTAGAAATAAAAGCACGTTAAGATAGGCAGTTACTGTGGGAAGATGGTCAAGAACAAACATAGTCCCACAGCTTCCACTGCTGTCTAGCTATGTGCCGAGATACACAAGTGTATGGGGTTTAATGATGTCTTATGCAAGTTTCTTATAACAGTACCAGTTATTGAAAATTCAGTGGCTGAATCTATTGTATTTACAGGTTTCTAGTTGGTAAAGACAACTTGACCATTATGAATGTAACTGATAAAGATGATGGAACATACACTTGCATAGTTAATACCACTCTGGACAGTGTTTCAGCAAGTGCTGTGCTTACTGTTGTTGGTAAGAATACTCTCAAACTTTGTGATAGCAGAACTGTATTTAATTACTGTTAAGTATGAAAACATTATTAGATTTAAAAAGAAAAGCACAAATGTGGTTTTGCTTTCAAAGACAAGGCAAAAGAAATGTCACCTATTTATAAATGTGTTTCAGATTTTTAAAAATACAGTTTTACCCTAAAATTTACCCTTGCATCAGCTACTTCAAAAAGGGTCCAGTAGCTACAGGACACATTCAGTTTCATGCTGTGTAGGTTTTTATTGGGATCACATCTGAGCTAACACCATAGGTTACATATTGTAGAGTATTTGGATATAAACATATTATCACAGGAATCTCTTCTGCAGCTAAATTATACTTCAGAGAGACTAAGCATGGTATGACTTTTCAAGAATTTTCTTTTTAAATTAGTTCTCTCTGTTAAGTTTCTATTATTGAAGATTGCTGTAAAATACATTACTGCCCTAAAACTGCTTTTTCTCCCAATTTGTGAGAATGTTTTAAGTAGACATCCTAAATGGTTGTTACTTGAGTTCCTGCAGAGATTCAGCCAAGTATGCTTGTGTTTTAAAATTGTGTTGTGATCAGATGCCTATCCAGGAATGACACATGCCAAATGTCTAGTACTTATTTAAAAGTTTTTGTAAGATAGATTGCTATATTTATATTCTTGATCTGTCTTCGTTTAAAAAAAATCAATAAAATATCCAAGAATACTTTGATAACTTTTAAATGAAAAAATAATGTATTATTTAAAATTAACCATTTGCTATTAATAAGTTAACTTTTCTTTGTCTCTAATAATTACAGTCTTTACCTACAGTATTCTGTTTCTTTGGCTACTAACTGATTAAATCCTTTATATTAATGTTCTTTTCAGCTGCTCCCCCAACTCCAGCTATCATTTACGGTAAACTAATACGAAGTTCTCTTACTACATCATCTGCCAGATGTATTTCTCATTTGCCTATTGCAAAGTGAAACATCTTTTCTTTTCTTTCTGGTTTTTGGTTTTTTTTTCCTTTCCCCTGTTTCCTATGTGTGTGTGTGATTTCATCCCATTTTACCAACTGCTTCATTAATGGAGTACTGGACTTTGGAATTTTACAGTGCAGGCTGCTCTGTATTTTAGGGCATAAATTATTTTTAATAAACATTGGTTACAGTGTGATAGTTTTTCTCACTGTAATGCAAGTTAGTTACATAACTGTATAATAAATGAAAGATCTAAAAAGTAAATTCATTGGTTCAGTGAAAGTTATTTCACTATGAGAGAACTTGCACCAGTCAAATTAAGGTGTGTTTTTACATTGTTTTTGATGATAGCTTGGTAGGCCTGGTATACTGTGTTTCACAGCTCTTGTCTTCATTTTACTTCATTTATAAAATGGGTAGTACAGTACCATGTTGACCAGTTTGGTTTATGACTCATGAAATTGCTACTAAGGATTTGAAAATGAAAGCTGAAATTTCCCCAAAATACCTGTCAGTCAGGTGCAGTTTTAATTTTGACAAAATATAGCCTTTAGCATTTTTTCTAAATTTGGGGTTTAAAATACAATACAATATGCCTAAAACAATTTTAAGTATGATTGTCTTAAGCACATCTGTTCCAATTTCAGGAAAAATGCTTATGTATTCTTGAATTAACCTACTCATCAGTCATGATTTTTATGTAACAAATCATATAATGACTTATTTTCAGCAATTTGGAATGGACAATTACATCTTTATGCATCGTAAAGATGTACATTAACAGCTTGCATAGTATTTCATGATTTTTTTAAAATTACAGAAAAAAAACAGCTTAGTAACTTACAATAAGTTTCTATTTGAACTATAGTTGTTTTGAATTCACATGCAAAATATTTCTAGTGATTCTAGAACAGCTTCTTTGATGTGAATGCTTCTTTATTTTCCATAGAATCATAGAATGTTAGGGGTTGAAAGGGACCACTAGAGATCACTGAGTCCAACCCCCCTGCCAGAGAAGGATCACCCAGGGCATGCCACACAGGAACAGATCCAGGCTGGTTTTGAAAATCTCCAGAGAAGGAGACTCCGCAGCCTCTCTGGGTAGCCCGTTCCAGTGCTCTGTCACCCTCACAGTAAAGAAGCTTCTCCTCATGTTGAGGCGGAACCTTCTATGCTCAAGTTTATACCTGTTATTCCTTGTCCTGTTAATGGGCACTACAGAAAAGAGATTGTCTCCTTCCATTTGACACCCACCCCTCAGATATTTATAGACATTAATAAGATCCATGTTCATTAAATATTTCTAGTTAAAACAGGTAATCACTCATAACCATTCAAAGATAAACTAAACATGCATTTCATAATTGTTTGCATCTCCTTACATCCCATTATACCACAGTGCAATCAGATGTAGATGAAATCAAATATAGATTCTTGTTCATGTATAGAAGTTTCCAGATACATCAGTTCTCCATTTTTATCTCTGTTTTGTAACAACTGCATGCTAATGGTCTTTAAGTCATGCTTATGTGAGTAGAACTGCCCAGTTTTATTTGTGGAATTCTTTTGATTGGAATGTAAGGATTTTTTTTCAAAGATAGAACTATATATTCTTGTGTGATTATTTACTTTATGTTCATTTGATTTACAGCTCGGCCAAATCCACCTTTTGACTTGGAATTGACAGGTCAGCTAGAAAGAAGTGTTGAACTCTCTTGGATACCGGGAGATGAAAATAACAGTCCCATTACAAGTATGTTTGTTTGTATCTATTGCATTACATGAACTGTTCTCAGATTCCAAAGAGTTCTGAGATAAATTTTGTGTGCGGCATTGAAGAATGGTAAATTATTTCTTTACAGTTGCCATTTATTGACGTAACAAAAATACACTGAATGTCCTCTACTGTTACAGCCAAGTAGAAGGTTTTTTTTTACTTCCCTAAAGAGATGGGTTTCTGATTCAAAACCCTGCGCTAGTTGACATAGACATTGATACCAACATGAGTTCTGTCTGACAAGGTCCAGTCTTATGAATACATAGACACTAGACTTGTTTATTAGGTGAATGCTTCTGAAGGAGAGAGTTACTAGCCTTACGTTAACTCTTTTGTAGTTACCGTGAGTTTGAAACAGCATCAGTACCAATATCTGTAATGATTATCCATCACTACTGACACAGAAGCTTATTCTTCATTAAAATATAAGGCAGATAGGTTTTTCTATTTTTTTTCTAGTCCAACCAGTTGAAGGAATAAAGCATGTCCATATGACAGAGAAAAGAAACATCCATAGACTTCTGAGACATGAAATTGATCTTAAATGCTATTATTCCTCCCAGTAGAACATGATAGAAGATACTCTTGCTTACATTGACCAGAGAGGATGGAGGGGTTATTTAGGAGGAAGGAAGAAGGATGTTACTGCTTGTTGCCCAAAAAAATAGGACCAGAAAGATTTGTTGGGGCAACTTTTCCATTATGAGCAACTTAATGTAATGCTTTAATCATTTGTGCAGTGTATTTTTAGTTAATAACTGCCACAAGTTACCAGTGTACACGTTATATTTGGAATGAATGAGTTAGGCTGATTTATTGAGTGTTGCTCTCCATGGTCTGATGCTGGTGAGTACCAACAGTGAACACAAACCATAAGAATCACGTATCTGGAAAGGAAATTTTGTAAAAACAGATTTTCACAAATTTCAGAACACATCAAAGATTTTGATTGCATTTCAATGAAACACCAGGGGATTTTGATGAGGTTTTACACTTTCAGACTTCTCTAAAGTATATCAGCTAGTAATATACTTACAAAAATGTAGTATATAGAAGTTTAATGTAAACAGTTGAATTTTATTTAAGTTACAGCTTGTTCATCTATTCTTGTATCAGTGTTTTATTTTTTTTCCAGACCAGAACACACAAGTCTTGCCTTTCAATAGGAATGAGATTACACCATTTCAAAAGAGATGGTGTTGTTGGCTCATGTCACAGTTTTTCTAGAAGCGAGATATTTCATGCACTCTGATATTGGATATTGAACTTTTCTGACTAAATGATGCTGGGTTTAATTATGATACAATTTATCTCACTGCATGGTCCCCTGAGAGCCTGCAAAAGCATTTGCTCCATAAGTAAGCCTATTATTGCTGCTGCTGTCACTTCAAAGTGCAGATCAAGGTTAGCACTTCATTATGAGTGATCCCTTTGCACAAATAACATGACTGACATGCTAGAATCTCTCTGAAAACTCAAATAGATTTTTTTTTTTTCCTTGAAGTCTCATATGTACTACAAGAGTTGCAGACAGAATGGTAGGTACTAGGGAAGCAAAAAGCAGTAGTGAAAACTTTGAGGTTTGTTTAGTTTGGGGTTTTTTTTTGTGGTTTGTGGGGGTTTTTTGTGTGTTTTCTTTTGTTATTGGTTGTTTTTTGTTTGGTTGGTTTTTTATATATATATTGTATGTATTATTCTGACCTTTTCAACAAAGACTTTGGTTCAGAAGACATTCCATCTCAAGATCTTTATCTCTGAGCACACAACACCCAGTTATAACTTGGGTAGTAATTTGGGGTCCATTCTCCCTCTTTCTTACTACTCAGGTCAAGCTGATATCTGCAAGCTTTAAGTCCCAAAGGGTATGAGTAGTGCTATTTATCTATTTTATTTCTTGAATATCTTGACTTCTTAAACTGTTGTGCATTATTTCTATGTGGTACTGTAAGTATTCTTATAAAAACAATTTCTAGATGTCCCTCAGAATTTCTTTAGTGGTGCATGCAGGATGTTTGTGTTGTATTCTGGTTTCTTATCCCATCTATACTTGAGATGGGGAGAATTTTTGTCACACAACACAAAAACATTTGATGCTCATGTAAATTTCATATATCTAAATAAGGTTCCATGGAGTGTACTCAGACTACACATTCTTCTTCCCTTTGTTTACTGTGTCTTCACAATTCCTCTTAAGTCTTTCAAAATCTGTATCTCATACCTAAGGGTAGGACTTTTTTTTTCACTGTTTCACAGCTGAAAAAAATGTCCTTTTGTCTTTGATAATGAATATGATTTTCTTTCTGAGTTCTAAAAGACCTATTTATCCCTGAGGTTATATACTCTGTAGGGTCTCAATGGTAATCATCATAATGTTCACAGAGAGCTCTCAAGAAATTTAGCTTATGAACATACATTCCATGACAATTTGAAGATCCTGAAAAGTGCTCTCACAAACCTTCCTCAAGTGTTGGTTCTTGATTTTTTAAATAGCTTTTTGCTAAGCCAGTCTCATTGGGGAAAATGGAATACTAAGCGTGTTTTAATATTGTACAGGTACTACTTATTTGTCAGCTTGATACAACTGAGATCAATGTATTTGTCAGCCAAATATTAGTTTTACATAAGAATTTCTATCTTGTTCAGGTTCCTTGCTGTGATAGTTCATGGGTTCCTGTTACATTAAAATCCAGTCCCTGAGAAGAGGGTTCTTGTAATAACTTTGTTACCTGACATGTAGTTGCATTAGTGAGAATACCAAACAATAAGAGTGTTTCTATTGTGTTTTTATCTAGGCACTATTTTTGAGATCACATTATAGATCTGTATTCTGGTTTATATACTTATATTTGAATTTCCATGATTTTTAGAAGTGTTGATTGGATCACTCCCTTCTGATTAGCTCATTCAGAAATGCCTACAGTGAGCTCGGAAGGTGTTGCGAGTTTTGACATAAAGTTGGATTCAATTTCTGTTTTCAGACTTTGTAATTGAGTACGAAGATGGGCTGCATGAACCAGGGGTATGGCATTACCAGACGGAAGTTCCTGGAACACAGACAACAGTACAGTTGAAGTTGTCTCCGTATGTCAACTACTCATTCCGTGTGATAGCTGTCAATGAGATTGGCAGAAGTCAGCCGAGTGAACCATCTGAGCAGTACCTGACAAAATCTGCAAGTAAATATCTATTTGTGCTTACCCATGATTGATTTATGCTATGAATGGCATTGAATTGGCTTCAAATGCAATCAGCAGTCAATCTTGTTCATGTGTAAAATATTTTATTTTTAGACCCCGATGAAAATCCTTCTAATGTACAAGGGATAGGCTCAGAACCTGATAATTTGGTAATAACATGGGAGGTAAGCTTGGCTTTTTGAGGTTCCATTTGTTTGTTTTCTTGTCTATGATTAGAGCTTTTTTTTTTTGAGAAATAATGATGATCTGTGAACGTAGTATGAGAATACCCAATGCATTGCTTGCTTAAAATGATCTAGAGAAAGTGTAAAATACAAACATTCTCCCATCTTCATTTTCAGGAAAAAATTGCATGTGTTGTGAAAGAAAAAATAAAATGAAATTATGTTGCTATATTTTCCTTGAGTGATTTCTCAAGATAAGCCATGAATTTTGTAATACAGGATGTTTTGCTGCCAATTTAAGAAAACTTCAATATGTAAATTGAGGTTTATCTCAAGTAGTGTCTTTTTTTTTTTTTTTAGAATGAATTCTAATGTGAATTCTAATCCTAATTCTACCCTCAACTTTTATGAGAAACTAAATTACTGTGTACTCATCCACCAAAAAAAATTTATGGAAAAGTTTTCTTTGTCACACCCTTACCATCATGACAGGCTCTCAAGGAGAGCTCCGGTCCCAGGCAAGAAACAATGTCTCAGAAACACTGTTTATAGGGAGTTGATGTTAGTCTGTTTTTCCATCTTCCATTTCTTTAGAAATACTTGAAAGCCAAGTACGTATACAGAAATCATAATGTATGGTTGCATGAGAATTTCCCAGATCACCATTTGATGCAGTTTTTACTAATGAATGAAAAGCAACTGAGCTGACCTCCTGTGAAAGCTAAAGCTTGGAAATTTCAGCAGTGCTTTTCTGGCACAGGATACAGTGGTAAATTTTCAGTAAAATTCTGGAGAAGGACCAGGATGTTTCCTTTGCAACTTTGGATTTTTCAGATGCTTCAGAATATTCTAAAAAATATTTCTTTTCATTTCAGTCTTTAAAAGGTTTTCAGTCTAATGGACCAGGGCTTCAGTATAAAGTCAGCTGGCGTCAGAAAGACGTTGATGATGAATGGACATCTGTTATAGTGGCAAATGTATCTAAATATATTGTGTCTGGTACACCAACTTTTGTTCCCTATGAAATAAAAGTACAAGCTTTAAATGACCTGGGATATGCACCAGAGCCATCAGAGGTGATTGGACATTCAGGGGAAGACTGTAAGTTTTGTAGTTTGACTCAGTTGTACTGATTAAAAACAACTAAATGTGTAACCTAAATAGGTATTTAAAATGCTAAAATATTGAAGAAGGGGGGTGGTAGTTATTTTTTAATTAAAGTCATTAGGAGATAATAAGACTTCATAATACTCTGTAGTATTAATCCTGAGGTCAGCTTTTTAACATAGGAACATTTTTATCTACTCTTTGAGTGCGATACGAAGAGTCATTCTGAAAAAGTATGTTCTTGTGGTTTGTCATTCTAACTTGGTACTTGTTGCATCCTTTCCACACAGTGCCAATGGTTGCTCCGGGCAATGTGCAGGTTCATGTTATTAACAGCACATTAGCGAAGGTGAATTGGGACACAGTTCCACTAAAAACTGTCCGAGGACACCTTCAAGGCTACAAAGTAAGTACAGTCAAAACAATTCCATTTCTCTTTTATTAAAATAGATCATTCTTCTTCTATGAGATTTTATCCAGATTGAAATAATTGGTGTCTTGCTTTTCAGTGAGCTCACGAGTTTTGCTGACAAGAGCAACACCATTGATATGATTCATTTAAGATTCATCAATGTTCCAGCCTTGTAGCACTAGCCTCATGTGACATTGTCCTTGAAGAAAAATAGGATATGTTTGAAATTCAGTTTGTACATGTTCTATCGATTAAAAAAAAATTATGGAAGTTTTACAGACCTTATTCCAAAAGGACGTTGAAAGAATGAGGAAAAATACTTTCTGTAGGATTCTTTTCTAGGTTTAATGCTAAGATTACTCATCTTCTGCCAAAATACCATTAATCACATTTTTCATTCTGAGTAACTGGCCACTTGCTAGCTTATGCTGGATGCTTTGTCTTTTTGGACGCCAGGAAAAATCTCACTTTAGAAGTTCAATTTAAGGAGTTAGGAAGTGGCAAAAAATTTGGAGTGTACATATAATTCAAGGAAGCTTAGTGTAAGATCATGTGCTGGCTTTGTTGGTAACTGGAAGGCTGTGGAAGACAAAAGGAAGACGAAAGACTGCAATTAATAGAGAATGGGAGACAGAAGGACTTCAAGGTTAGAAACTGGGGGAACTGGAGTCCCTCGAGGACAGGGAAAATCTGGTGACAAAAGCTGCTTCAGAGGTTGCACTGGAAGCCCATCAGACTAATTTGAACTCCTTCTGTTTAAGTGAAAGGAGGAAAAAGAAATATTTGAAAAATGGAGAGTAAAGAATATTTTGAGGAGAATAAATGTACATCATACATCTGAACTGGAGGGCTAGCATTCAAGAGTACTGAAACTGAACTTCAGTGCATTACAGCTGGTTACCACATGAATGAGAGTTCCTGGTATGTGGGTATCGCTTACTTGGCACAAGATACCACCATCCAGGGAGACTTAAACTAGTTCTGTATGGGTTAAGCATTTGTACTTAGTGTGGTGCTTTGCCATGGATGATAAACTCATGTGAGAAACAGGCTGTCAAATGTTTATGTCTTAGATGACAGTCTCATATCAACCCAGTATTTCACATACAAATGTACAACCAAAAGAAAATATCCATTATGTGAGTTAATTCTTACTATTAACTGTCACATCAACACTAATAATCCAAGTCATCAAATTCCTGTTAAAGTTTGTTAATAATATTAAAAAAAATAGAAAATATAATATATAAAAAAGAGTAATCCATAGACACAATGTCATATTGTTGTCATATCCTGAGTTTAGACAGAGATTTCTTTTTACTCAGATTTGTAGTCTCTGACATTTATTTTCTGTCCTGTATTTACTAACGGGTTGCACACTTTCCTCTCCAGTTGGTCTATGGGGTTAGTGATGCCATAATTACTTCTGTTTAGTGTGTTAGTCTTCCTCTGTATACAGTATGGTTTATTTTTTTTCTTACATGGGGAGGAGAACCACACATTTACACAAAACTAAAGCTAAAATAAGTTAGTCAGTAATCATAAGACTAGCTCAAGACCACAGGATTGACAACAGACCTGTCCACTGACTAGTTTTGCTATTATGGCTAGGATAGATGTGTCAATAGTATATCTGGAAGAAGTTATACATGCAGCAAAAGTTAATTAAATATTTTTGCAGATACAGCTAAATCAAGCTAGATAGGCTTAAAACTAAATAAGGCATAACAAGTCTTAAGGCCTGGTACATATCATTGTTATAAATCTTTGTCTGAATGCAAGCTGAAAACTTTTCATGCAAGCAGAGTATTCTTGAAGTGTCTCAGTTCTTGACATAGATTACAGCACATGTGACTTTTTTTTTTAACACAGCAGCAAAATCCTACTAGGAAACTCAGGCTCTCCTAATTAATAAATTATTTCAGACAGTAGCCCAATGTTCAGTGTAGCATTGGGGATATATTTCTTAATAAAGAGAGGGATATTTCTGTGAAGACTCGGGTCATGAAGACAAATGTATGAACAAAGCAGGAAGACATCTAACTAGCTGCAGTTTACAGCACATCACTCATATTTTGCTCTTGCATCAATCTAGATATTACTCAATATACTGTGGTACTATAAAGCATTTCAAACCTCGGAAGAAATTCTAAAAAGAATTCTTTTCGCTGTTACTGCTGCCATTTTTTTTCCAGTTATTCTTACAGATTCAGTGGTTATTCAATACAGTGTGTGAAAAATGGGATGCAGTCTCTTAAGTGTCATATTCCTCTTCCAAATCACTGCTTGTCAAGCCTGACTTATTAAAGCTCTCTTTTCATTTCAGCCTGGCTAACAAGTGATGACTGAACTATAATAATGCGCTTTGTGAAACATTACTGGCTAGCAATTCTTAAAATATCATGAACTATAGCTTATGAATTTCAATACCAATAGTACCAACACTTCAAGCTTCTATTAGCTTGTAAATGGCTTTCTGTACTAGGTAGGATAAGAACTACAGGATGACAGCTGGTGATGTTGAAAACTATTAACTCAATCCATGTAAAACACAGTGGCATTTAAAAGTGATTAAAGTGAAATAGTATGTTGTTAGCAATAGAAAAAATGGTGTTAGTGTAACATTGCTTCATAAGCTATCTACTTGAGCTTTGTAAGTCTTAACAGTTCCTTCTTTTGAATTCATGTGTGAAATCCCAGCTTCCTTAATTAAAGAGGTGTTTTGCAGTCAGGCTAAATGGAACTAGGATTTTACCCATCTAGATTGCTTTATCAGTTTTATTGTACGATCATACCTGCATGAATATTATAATGTGAAGAATGAACATTGACGTATTTGTAGGTGACAATCCTAGGAGTAACACAAGCTTTTGTAGAGGCAGTTGTTAACATCTGTCCAAATATCATGGTAGAGAGATTAGTGCAGTAAAGGGAGTGCAGCCAAGATAATTATTTCTAAGGCTCATCTGTAGTTTCTTAGAAACTCATTCAGCAAAATGGACACCAGAATCAGCTTTGTGGTCTGATCTAATTGTCACATCAGTAGTCTTCCTGTCCCTAGGTGGAGATCATTCCCTGACTGTAACCTGAGAGTCCTTTCAAAACTTTTGTGTTTTTCCAGCCCAGACAAATCTTCTGGTTTCTTTCCCACTCAGAAAAACCTATTTGGCTTCCACATCACAGAGTAGCATGGTTGGGTGTGTGACTTAAAAGTGCAGGTCTGCTTTGGAAGCTGTGTAGACATCTTACTGAAAGAATGGATGGTATGAATGCGTCCTGCCTCTCAAATGGACCTGCTAACATGAGAACTGTCACATACTGATTCAGTTCCAAACCAGAACTTGGGTCAAACTGGCTTTAAGCATTAGCAGAATGCTAATAGCAAGTAGTAGTCTTCACCCAGTTGTGTAGACAGGCCTGTTTCTGGACAAGATCCGTTCCTGGAGCAGGAAAGATACATGCTGTGTCTCACCCGAGCTTACTAAAATGTGGTTATTCCTACCTATAATTCATGGATACTCACAGGAAAGCTTAGAGTTTGTAAAATCAGAACACCTAAACACTCACTGTAGATTTTCTTTTGTCTTTAGGTTTACTACTGGAAAGTGCAGAGTCTATCCAGAAGGAGTAGGCGGCATGTAGGAAAAAAGATCTTGACTTTCAGGGGAAACAAGACTTTTGGAATGTTGCCAGGGCTGGAGCCCTATAGTTCTTACAAGCTGAATGTTAGAGTTGTTAATGGTAAAGGAGAAGGACCAGCAAGCCCAGACAAAGTATTTAAGACCCCTGAAGGAGGTATGAAATGAGAAAGCTAGAGAATAAATTTAAATGTGGTCTATTCAGAAATAGAACACTAAGGGTTTAGTTGCTGAATTTGCATCTTGGACATCATAAATAATAATCTAACTCAATACAGTAATATTCTTAATACTTAACTTAACATGAGCTGTTTTAAGTTAATCTACTTTGTATTTACTGTGTATTCTTCTTAAAAGTTCCTAGCCCACCCTCCTTTTTGAAGATTACTAACCCAACATTGGACTCTTTGACTCTGGAGTGGGGTTTACCTACCCATCCAAATGGTGTTTTGACATCATATATACTGAAGTTTCAGCCAAGTAAGTTAATTATGGCTATGTAAGTCTAACTTAGTTAATATATCTACCAGATATCAATCCATATATTAAGAAAATATTATTTTAAATTTATAGTGCACAAAAAATACGAATGCACTGTAGATGTCAAGTTTAAAATTGATTAATGTGTTTTGACAGTACAAATGACTGTATTTCAAAAACTTCACTTGCTCAAGAAAAAGGTTAGCATTTTTTCATTACTTTTCTTTCTTCAAACCATGCTTCACAGAAAAATGGAGGTGAAATCCTACATGTAATTGACAGCCAAGTTAGTAGGAAAATGTTATTGTTAAAAAATCCTCTGTTCTAACTGCAGAGAATTAGATCAAATTACACCAAATTATATTGTCTGCTTTTTCAGTTTTCATGGTATGTTAATTTTAAAATGAAAAATTCATAAATGTGCCATTTACTCAGAGCTATAAATAACTGCCTTAGGATCCCCATGACACTATTTGTGTCAGCAGTGTCACTGGAAATTTAAGTTTTGTGTGCATAGACCAGATTAAGGAACTTTGTTTTATTCCACTTACCAACTTCCACTGTTCCTTGGCATTAGATACAAGTCACTTCAGTATTTTTTTTCCTAAGCATACTGAATTTATTATGAGACATCTAGTTTAGAGTTTCAGAATTTTTTAATGATCAGTATTTCATGTGTGTGTAAGTTCAGAAGATTTGTTGTGCACTCAGTTGCCTTGGATTTAGATATTTACGAGAATGGATCTTGAACTTAAAAAACCTGTAGGTATTTCCTATCTTCCTGTTGAGTTTTAGTCTGTTGCATAGACGCTTTTTACACAATGGTGACTTTCTTTTGAAATTGTAGATTATCATTCGTGTAGCCTGAAATGAGCAATGCAGCAAACAAACAAATATATGCAAACAAAAAAGCCTGTTTTAAAATAATGATAATGTAGGCAATCTTCTTAACTAACACTTTTTTTTTTTCCTTGTAACAACAGTTAACAACACACATGAATTGGGTCCCTTGGTAGAGATAAGAATTCCTGCCAACGAGAGCAGCTTGATATTAAAAAATCTAAATTACAGCACACGGTACAAGTTTTACTTTAACGCACAAACTTCAGTTGGATCTGGAAGTCAGATAACTGAGGAAGCAGTAACAATTATGGATGAAGGTAAGATGGGTATGTATAAAGAAAATCTGCATTTAAAAACCACTACAAATTGTATTAAAAGTCTTGTTACGCCTTCCTTCCATTAAGGAAATAGCCCCTAGTGATTTTTTTTTTCCTAGAGCTTTCTTAACTGTATTATACACTAATAAAGGATTTTAAATGGCTTATAAGCAAGCATCTGCAAAGGATTTCTACTGTAGTGGAAGCTCCAAAAGTTGTGCCAAGCCTCTCCTTTTCATACAGACTTACAAGTTCTAAGATTTTAGCTTTTCTGGGCTTCAGAGTTTCATGTAACTTTGCATTGTAAGTGGTTGTCCTCCTTTCATCTATTCTGCTTCATTGACTTGCTCTGGTCTCAGAGAACAATACTGAAACAAGGCAGCTTTACGGCTAGAGGAAGTGATTTCTTATTCGAAGTATGCAACAGCTTCTGTGAGGTCTAAACTTTTTTTTTCACAGAGCTGGCCAAAACTGTAACTTCAAAAAAAAAGCTACAGAAATAAATTAGTTATCTATGGCCCCAAGTAACTAGTGACATTGTATAGTATTTGGGTGACATTGTATAATATTTTAAAATTCTTAAGTATATTGTTCAATCCTGTCACTACTGAGTTTGACATGAATAGCTATTCTAGATCCCTGATATTGGCAGTTCTTTTGTTGAAAATGTTATTTAAGTAGGAAAGCTTAATAAAATAGGAATCATTTAAAACAAAGGAGAAATTTGTGGGAAAGTATTTTATGATTTTGCACATCAATATTAAAAGTCTTTTTTGATATCATCTTTTCACATATCATTATGCTTAGTAAAATTATAGTTTATTGGAATTGATGTACATGAGTCGGTATGCAATGCAATTTCTCTAATAGTGTGTTAAGGTTGCAGATGAACCACATTTATTTTAAATCATGAGTCTTAACAAGCATGAACAACAAAATTTTGTAAATGCATGCATATTAATTTTTGTCTTGTAATAGTCTCTCAGTGTTCAACATACGTGGATCGTTTCTGATTTATTTGAATTAATACATTTTATCTAGTCTGCATGCTTTTCTTGTTTATAATGAAATTATATATGTATGTTCCCTTTGGTGTTGTATCTAATTATATAGTGTTCCTATTCTTGTTTTCCTCCATTAAAGCTGGTATTCTCCGTCCTGCTGTAGGTGCAGGCAAAGGTAAAAAGAATCTGCATGATTTGTTAATGTATGGATTTTGCAGTGTTGCAAATGGGGAAATTGCAGTGGTAAGGACAGAATATCTTGGACTACACATTGCTGTACAAAGTATTATCAGTACTGGAAGAAAACGTTTTTGGGGTTTATTGTGGTTGGGTTGGGTTTGGTTTCTTTTTCTTTTGTTTTGTTTCTTTAAAAGGCATCCAGAATGCTTATTAGTACCTTTTGTCTGTTTATTTTGCCTCAGAGTTCCAGGGGAATTCATTAGCTTTGGTTCAGCAAAGTCTAATTATTTCTGAACATTTAACAGTATGTCACTGTTATAAATATTCAGGATCCAGGTGCACTAGTACTGATTAGCTGCAGTAGAAAAAACAGCCCTTTTGCAAAGTAGATTTTTTTACTACCTGTGCCATATGCATTTTTTGTTTTAGAAAAGTAGGTATGTTCTTGTTCTCACTGGTGATTAATGGTACCCTTTTGATCACATTCCTTTCATTTGCGAGCCAACTGTGCCTAGGAAACAGATGACTGACAATACCATCAGTTCGAGTATCAGATTGAATATATAGACAAATAGCTTCCTGCTCTCTTACTAGGTTCAGAGATCTTGTGAGTCCTTGAGGATGTTTCAGTGAGTGGAACCTATTATCATCCTTATTCTTGAATTCAGATATGTTTAATTATTTATGATGCAGTTCTTCTGTCAAACAAGGTGTTCTTCACATTTTCCCACATAGTTCTTACAAATTTTGATAATTTTACTGTCAGAAGCAAAGATTGTCCAGAGGACTGATAGGTAGCTGTAAGTCAGAAAGGTGTCTCTATACAGATGTGTCATTTTATCACGGAGGTGTCATTAACACTATTGAGTATCTGTGCTTCAGATTCTCAGACCATAAACATCCCAAATCAAAATCTTTACATGAAATTCCAACCGTTTTTTACTTTTTTCCTTGGAAGAGGCAGCATAAATATTTTTACATATATTTTCTTTCTACTTGATGACCAAGTGTTTTGAAAGATAATAGCCATAAAAAATAAATTAATTCACTCAGTCTGGTATAAATCAGACTCTCTCTATGTATGATATGCATGCATTTGTGCATATATAATATATATATTTTATATGAATATATAAGTGTATTCTAGTAGCTGATACATTTCTTGTAAGTGTGTGGAGTTGTGGATTTATTTTAATGACAAGTCTTTCTTACTGTTTTTTAGTCTAGTTGTAGCTGAGAAGTCAACACAGATTGAAACAATCAAATTGGCTTGTAGTCCTGGACATTAACAGCAGAAATGTAAATTAAGTTCTCATTATTTATAGCCGACTATAAAAAATCATGCAAGGAAAACTGGATTCTCTGTGTGTAACTTGAGGTCTAATTATAGCTGTATCACAGCCTGTGGCTAGCAGAAAGCATCTTATTTGTAAGATCAGCTGGAGCAGCTCACATTTCAGAGCTGTCATCTCAGATTCTCTGAAAACTAAGCAGATGTCTTTGGTTCCATGCCGTTTATGGTTTCAAAGTTTTCACATGTTCCTGTAGCATCTAGCTCTTACAATTGAAAAGAAAACTTTCAAACTGCAAACAGGATGGAACTAAAGCCGTGACATCTGTTAGGACATCTGAGTTGCTGGAGGTCTGAGATGAATGTTATCAATGGTTACTTACATTAATGTGATTAACTGTTTTGCTACTGATCAGGGACTGTGAGGAAGGAAAAGGAGGATCATATTACCAAGATCAAGTGCCAGATTATTTGGTCCTGTGAGTGGGTGGATTTGGAAAATAAAAATACTCAGCCCACTCGAGAAGAAGCCATACCCAGCAGTGAATTTTTACTCCTCCATTAAGTGCAAGAGGGCCTATATGTGTATACATTCTTTCTAATGTAGACCCAAAGCCAAATGAAGGAGAAATTGAAATTTAGATAGCCTCAGATTTTTTTTTAATCCATCAAAACGGTCTGATTTTCATTTTAAAGGGCAGGAATTACAAGGTAAATGTAATTATCCTCTCTCTTTCAATTTAAGCACATTCATCTGGGAAGTTCAGATGACAATACGTCCCCGATTCAGCCAGCCTAAATTTCATTGAAATTACTGTACTTGGTGTTTTCTGCTGGCTAGCAACCCCTGGAGACCTGCAGCTTAAGCAGTCAGAAACATCAGACACAAGGTCCTGGAGTAATTCAGATCATCTAAACCTGGGCGACCTCTGCAATTTGGGAGATACTTCAATTCTCAGAGTAAAACTATATATTGAAGTGCAGAGGGAAATATTGCTACGGTAAATCTAAGGACCTTAGGAGTGTCTCGATGTTTTTATTATAGTTCTGAAATACATTCCCTGTCACTTGGCACCTTGTGTCTTTCACCATCTATTTAGACAGGTTTGGGACCTTCATTGTCTTTTATTGCTTTAAAAATAATGAAAGTAACCCCAGTCTGCATACTGCTGCACTTGACGCTTTTAATATTGTCCCAGTTGAGTTTGTCTTATAATAATGAGTGTACTGGTGTTAAGTAAATGTATCCAGTATATTCAAGACCAGTAACTAGAGAAACAAGTTTTATGCATTTTTTTTCCCATAAGGCAAAATAACATTTTAGATGAAAACATGAAATATGATGTCAAGGCTGAAGGATTTACATGAAATAATAATTTTTGTTTTTTTCTGTAGCTTGATGAAGGAATCATTTTTTGTTTTTTTCTGTAACTTGAGTAGAACTTATCTCTATTCAAATGGGGGGAGGGGAGGGGGGAAGGAGAAAATTATTGTGTCCTGTAATATAGGTGTCATCCTAATCAAAAAGTTCTGTAGACAAACAGTGCCTTTGTATCAAATAGCAGAAATGCAGCAGATCTCGCCAAATGACAAAAAATGAAGGGTTTTTTTTTCTTCTCTAAAGGAAACTGCACAGTGGATATCTTTGTCATTCTCTCACAATCCCACAGGAGTAGTGAGACACATTATTTTATTAGATGGGCAAGCTGTTCTGTTATATACTCCTATTTGACTTGCGTTATCTTTTTTTCTTTCTAATAGTGTGATATTATGAATGACTTAATTTTGATCAACTTATGTCACTTCAAAGATAAAATAATTGGTTTTCTTCTTAGCAACCTGTATTCTACATTGGTCTGAAAACTGTATTTGTAAAACATAATGTTTTATACCCAGTATTAGATAAGCAGTATCCATTAATACTGCTATTTATGTATTGACATCTAAAGACAGACATGAAGTAACAGACCTGTCAGAAAAACTGAGGACTAAGAACCTGATTACATATAAAATAATTACAGTAGCAACTGGAAAGTGACTCTGGTGATCACTGGAGTCAAGTCTTTAGTACCCTTTTCCATTAGAAGTTTTAAATAACTGGTCTGTAGAGGAAGGAAGAGAATAAAAATTTGATCCATGATAGAAATGAAAAGTTGCTGATTAAAATAAACAGTCACAGGACCTTGTTCCTGTGTTGTAAGCTGAAGTGTAGGGAGTGCTGGCATGACATACGAGTTTCAAAACATGACATATCTCGTTTCAAAAACCGTCTTTTTTCACTTTTCAGTTTCTTTCTGATTTAGTCAACATTTTTATTTCAAAGGAAGGTGCTGTAGTCTGCATGCACGCAGACACTGGTAACTCGCAGTCCTGAACTGTCCTTAAAATGGTTGTGAGATCACAGTTACCTTTAATTGAAGCTTATGCCACATGGTGTCCAGTCTGGTTTGCCTTCCTCATGTGAACTTCACATCTCAAGTATTATTGACAGAAATACTTCCACTGCAAGAGGAAGAACAAGTATTCTAACCTCTGGGTTTGAAACTATTATTTCTGAGTGTCCAATATGTAGCTCTTCACTGTAGGTTAGAAATTGTTCTCAACTTAGTTCATATCTCTGATCTCTTCATAGAAGATAGGATCACCTCAATTTTCTTTGTTCCACACAAAATGCTGTTCATTAAATCATTTTCCCTGCCCACCATCTGTTTTCCCTCCCTCTTTGAACGATTTCACATAATGTCTCCGTATTTTTTGCTGACAAGTTCAAGGTGCTTTTACTTTTCAAGTTGATTCTAGTACTTTCATACGGCTCCTTCAGCCACTCTTTCCCTGTGGACTTCTTCCTGATATATCTATGTGATTCTTTCAGTACAACCTACTATGCAGAACCACTCTTTTGTCCTCCTTTAAGTCTGCTGGGAACAATGATCATGCTTTGCATGCTAGACTAGACAAAATGATGGAGATCATTTGTTTGCCATGAAAAATCCTGCAGATACCTTTCACTTCATAGACGTCACACAAAATCCATGCCATGCTACATGCTTATCACTGAAACAATTTCTTGAATTTCTTCTTTGTCTTCTCTATATTTTGAACTATAGAAATGCTCTTGCAATGGCCTCAATAATCTTAGAAGTGACTAATGCTGATCTATCAACTGCCAGAAATGGAATTCAGTCCTACTTTTTCCTTTATGTATGCATTTCAACTAATGTCTATTATATATTGCTTTGGGTTTTTTTTCCCATTTGACACCAATCTTCAAATGTATGTTTGTCACTTAACCTGCTGGTTTTTCCTGGAGATTAGGTAAATCCCATGAGAATTCCTAAGGTTCAGTCAGTTTGGTGATTATTTAATTTATTGTTCTGCTGAAATAAATCTCAAGAGTAACTATTCTGTTGTTAAAACACATTCGCATCTCATGTCATGTCTTACTAAATTCTGTTGAAGCTGTAGCCCAAGTGTAACTGTGTTATTTGAAGGAACTATGTTCCTGAAAGGGTGGAAGGTTAAATACAACTCTACAAAACACTCTTCTAAAAAGGCACTAGAATTAATTTGAAAAGAAAGGAAAATTTTACTTTGAGCCTAGGCCTCTTTCTCAACTGTAGGCAAACACTTTTGTACCATATCTCACTACAGGATTGAAACCACACTCAGGAGTTCCAGCTAAATTTTGTGTTGTAGAGTGAATAGAAGAGCTCTGATTTACTGGAGGTAGCTGAATAAGAGTCGGTCTGTATAAAAATGTAACTTATTAACAATCCATCCCCATCAGTATCAGAGCATCGCTTTTGTCAGCGCTGCTGCACAGCGTCGTGCGTGGTCACAGGTCAGGAGAGCACGGTGCGCTGCTACTGGAAACTCTTGCTCCCTGTGACAAAGCTTTCTGCCCCCTCTTTTGCCAGCTGGAGCTTGCACACGCTGAGAATTTCTGCCAGCTGACAATGACACATTTTGCATTTGTGAACAGTGCCGGGAAACATATTGAAGAACTAAGAGGTTAATTATAATTAGAGGTGTGCTGATTGAGAAGACAAGAGTCTGGGTAGATTGGAGACAAGCTTTAAATGCTGTAACCACTTCAATTCTATGCTATCATCACCTTAGGTTCCGTCAGCCATTTTTTATCTTCTTACATATGTATTGATTTTACAGATACGGTACATCTAATAGTCTTTCCAGGTCTGTTGGAAAATTATATTAAGCATTAGTGAAAAAGAGGAAGAATTACAAAAATAATGATTATGAAAATAAATGTGCAACTGAACAAATTTCTTGTAGCACTGTATTAAAAAGGAAAAAAAAAAAAAAAAACAGACCAAAAAAAACCCCAAACAGAACTTAAATCTGACCAAATACTATATATGGATCAGTCTATACAAACAGCTTTTGGTAAGAATCCAATAAAAGTTCATTTGATAAATGTAAGCTTATGTCAGTCACTTGAGAGGATTTAGAAACCAAACCACCAAGGAAATGAAGGTAATTTTCAGAACTGACTTAATTGTTAGTTGTATACAAACAGAAAGAAATTTACCTGATACCAGGTCTTTAACCTAGTGGGCAACACTTTAGTCAAAGCAGAAACTGGAAATTGGAGATAGGAAAAAAAAAAAACTAAACCACAAACAAAACCACAAGATAAAATGGAGGTTTTACAGGGAAGGTGATTGTCTAATTTGCTTAGTGTTACAGAAGCCGTCTTGTCATCTGGAGTCTTTCAGACAAATTGAGACATACCTTCAGCACCAAGTGGTTGGACATGAGGGGGGAGAAGTTAGGTATAATTCTGTGGCATCTGTTTGCAAGAGTTTGAAAAAGATTATTGCCAGTAGTTTCTTCTGTATTTAACATTGTTGATAAATATCAGTCATACAGCTGTGCTGCTAATTAGACATCTTGTGTGAAAGAGCAAAATCCAGGAAAATACGGGTTTGAGAAAACACAATTTAATGAAACAAAACAAAGACCTATTTAGAATACAAAACCAGTTGTTTTCTTGGCACAAAACAAATGCTTAGCTGCTGATTGTAACAAACACCTGTTCTGCTGCGCAAATGAGGAAGGAAGTTTATATATCCTGCCTACAGTCTCAGACTCTGCGCCTTTCTAAATTTAGAGCCTGCTATTCTTTTCTCTTGCTACCTTCACATGACACAGAAAAGCAGAATCTGGCATTACCCTAGTGTATATGGTTACAGCCTCGATTTTTCCATAGACAGCTCTGGCTTTGGGATTTCTTAGACATCTACTTGTTGACTTAGTAACCTAGATGGCTGTTTTTAAATCTCGTAGGTTTTATTTGGTGGTGTTTTAGCCAGGTGATAAATATATTCTATAATTTAAATACTATATTGCTTTTTATTTTTTGTCGGTCAAAATACAAAGACATCAAATGTGAGAGTAATTAGTTTAATACAGATTGAATAGTTGAATAAGTACTACTGGACTAGAGTTAAGAAGAAAAATTTAATGCAAGTATGGGGAGAATACGTGAGAACTATAATAATGAGAACACATTTTCAGGAGAATTGACAGAATTTGCATTATTTAGGTATTTTTAAAAGATACTTAGAAACTATAATTTTTCTAGATGTGGTATTCATATTATTTAGACTGTGCTAGCGGCTTGTTTGCAGATTTATTTATTCTACTATGCCAAACTAAGCCATTTTCTCTTGGAGTTTTAATTTGGAATTTCTTCCAGTCAGCCATATGGACAAAGTCATGCTGTTTTGAGGAGAAAATAATTAAATTACATAGATATAATCTGTGCAGCACCTCTTGCCTTGAGAACAGGCTTTTGCCCATTTAATTTTCTGGTGTAGGTGAAGCCATTGGAATTCTGCCAATTGTCTTTCCTGAGACTATGTTTTTACCTCTGATATTTCACGGTCCTTTGGGAAGTATTTCTCATGTCTCTAACAGAAAAGGTATTTTTAGTAGGATAGAGAAGTCAGTACCAAACCAAGTGAGGCATTTTCATTAAACACTGATTTTGTGCCTTTGGCGAGCATCTTCTTTGTATCTGCACTGTTAAAATCTATTTTTTTGTTAATACTGGGTGAACAAAAATGCTGAAATAGATGCCCATTTGTAACAAGTCTAACTGCAGAACAAAGAATTAAGGTATGAGCAAAGTGGCAGCTAATTACAGGATGCTGAAGAGTGCAGCACTTCTTTTCACATATGTGGGCATTGCATGTCTCTGTGAAAAGTGCTGTTTAACGAGGATGTCGACAGTCAGATTCAGTGCCTTAAAATGAACGTCTTGCATTCTAGTGATTTGTATCCTTCACACCAGAGTATTTTGATCCTGACTTTCCAGTATCTTGATGTGTAATGTTCTAATGCCTAGAGGTGCCATGAAGCCATAACATTAATGAAACTGATTGCAGAAATGTTCTGTGAAAGTAAAAGGTGTCAGTACACACACACTTGAGTTTGTTTTCAAATGCAGCTGTATCACTTAGCTGTTCTGTATTTTAAGAAGTAAAACTGATTGAATCTTGCATGAACTTAGTGTGTGCATGTCTTACTCATTTTAACAGGTAAGGTTTTACTGTATTATTTCAATGTTATTTTTCGATGCAAAGTGTTTTTACTCTTTATTTTTTTCTTTCCTACTATCTCTGATGGTGAAGGATATTCAGAAATCCTTTTTGCAACCTCCCCAGTCATGCACACTGTCCGTCCAACATTCTATAAGGGTATTGTCTTCTGTTTTTTATCATTATCATTGCAATAGAGACAAAATCCTATAAGGGCTTGCAGTTGAGACATTTGCAGTCCATTCAGTGACACATGGCATAAAGGGAGGTGTGTACCACCTTCGTAACTCCCATCTCTTCTACCATTTCCCATTACCCTGACAATGTTCTCACTTTCCAGCTGTCTGCATTTTACTTCTAGATGAATAGAAATGTTTTCCAGAATTTTAGCAATTAGGTACTTTTAAGTATTTGGCAGTTTTTGTGATACAGGGCATGCTCAGTAGAATACATAGATTTTACTTGAGAATTTCATAGTGTAGTAACCACCTAGGATTCAATTGTTAAATACACTACTGTAGTCACTAATTTCCAGTAATGGAAACAATGGTGAATGTACTGTATTTTCCCTGTATACGGTCTAAATTAACATAGTAACTTCTTAGAATTTTTTGAATTTTTTTTTTTTAATGTATGAAGTCACAATTTCGTATTCTGCTTTGTTTTTCTATTGTGTATTCAGTGCAACCACTTTATCCAAGGATCAGAAATGTTACAACAGCTGCCGCTGAGACCTATGCCAATATCAGTTGGGAATATGAGGGACCAGATCATGCGAACTTTTATGTTGAATATGGTGTAGCAGGCAGTAAGAAGTCATTTCATTAAGTTTTTCTAAAATATTCAGATATATTTTCAAATATTTTTATAGTAAATGTGGTCCTAAATTGACCCAGTATTAACAATAGCTCTTAAATGTCTAGAGGCATTATTTTTTAATTTGATGAGTAATATCCAATAATTTTCGTTTTAATAAACATCAATGTATAGCACGTATTTGATGCCTAGACAGAATACCAACCTTTGTTCCTTTGTATTATTTTCTAAATTCTTTTGAAGGTGAACTTCAAAAAAATGTAGTTTGCATTAAGTTGTTTATCATGCAGTGATTACATGTGTAAAAATATGATTACCTGCATTAAAACAGGATATAAGTTTTCCTAAATACGCCCAATTCAGGGGAAAAAAATCAATTAAATAAGAGAGCAAATCAAAGCAATATTCTTTGTTAAATTAAATCTTAAAATAAGACACCAATCAATTTATATACTTTTGTTGGCATAAAACCAGGTTTTAATCTTTGCTAATTCCAGTAATAATTGAAACACAGTTGGCTAATAAAACCAAGATACTTCTATTCAAATGGTGTATCCTTCTAAAGTTATGAGTAAAGATGATCAATATGAAAATTCGAATATATATATATATATATAAAAATGAATTTTTCTGGATATTTGGTCAAAGAAGCAGCCGAGACTATACTAGAAAAAAATACGAGAGACAGGTTCAGATTTCAAAGTAGAACTTCTTATCTGAAGTAAACATTGACTAAACTGCAGAAGTGTAATTTAATGATTAAATGATTAAAATCTATTTTAATGTATTTTATAATTGCAAGTTCAATAAGCCTTTTTAAAAAATAAATGAAAATAGTATTTCTCTAGTACAATGGAACAAATGTTTAAAGTAGTTTTATAAGTCATGTGCAATGTCTTTTTCAATATATTGCATGCAATATATTATTTGAAGTCATAATTTTATATGGTTTTATTATTTTTTTTTGAGAGAACAGTTATTTTTTTCAGCCAATCCATAGTTTAGTCAAGTAACTGTTGAAAGTATTCTGTCTAGAAACTTTTAGTAATACAGAGAAAAAATAAAATTCCAATGTTGTTTTCCTAAAATTTTTGTAGGCAAAGAAGATTGGAAAAAAGAAATTGTAAATGGTTCTCGAAGCTTCTTTGTGTTAAAGGGTTTAACACCAGGAACAGCATATAAAGTCCGGGTTGGTGCTGAGGGCCTGTCTGGTTTTAGGAGTTCAGAGGATGTGTTTGAGACAGGTCCAGGTGAGGCACGCCGTACCAATTCGGTATCATAGTCAGAGTTGTGGTGGACCAAGTGCTGAAACGTTGAACTGCTTCTAGTTAAGAGATGTTGTAGCCAGTGTCTTTGCATGTTCTTTTCACAGAGCGATGTTAAATTATTTTAAAAACTCCTAAATCATGCCAGCACGTTTGTTATGTAGATTGTAAATGCTTTCACTTCACCCTACTTGTCTGATATTTATATTAGGGGCAAAATCCTCGCTTCTCACACTCCATCTCTGTGCTGTGCACTGAAGATGACCTATTTAATTTATTTCCAATTAATACAATCAGATGGCTGTATTTAAATAACATGCACTTTAATAGAGCCAAATATATATTTTTAAAGCTACAATCTGTATATGATCACTTTTAATACAAAAAAAATGAGTTAAATGTTTGCCTAATTAGAAGTGTTGCTTCAAGTCAGTGTCTCATATAATCTACTTGTACTATTATTAAGAGATTCCTACTTGTAAATGTTTCTTTTCCTGTCCTATACTGGTTTTATATATACATTGATGTCACAACTACATCCTGTGAGTCAGTAAAGCTGTTTAAGCTCCTTATCTACATATTTCAGTCATATTTCTTTGTGAGCAAAAAGGGCTGTACTGGAAATTTTTTTCATGTTATGTTTAATATGTCGTTGCCATCACAGCATGTTCTTGGTCAGCTGGTATTATTTCATGTGTATTTGCCACTTCTTCTCATTCCAAGCATTTTGGTCAGTGCACAGTTATTTAGCAGTAGCCTCACCAGCTTCAGAATGTTAGGATTTAACAGTGTCATATAAATATGAAAATATGCTTGAACAACATGTAATAAGTCGTCAAAGTAAATAATGAATAGACCAGTTTGAAAGTGAGCACTTTCAAAAATCATGGGTTTTTTTGCTTTGTTTTGTTGCATTTCTCTTCACAGTTTATTTTGTTGCAGGAAAGCTTTGTAAATGTGGTGCTGAATAACAGTGCCAAGCAAATATGTATGGACTAAACACAGAGGTTATTTATACCAGGACAGCTAGTGGTACAAAAGCAGATCTGTAAAATTTTATGCAAATGCACATCCAAAGCCTAAAGCAGTAAAGCCAAGATCAAGACTATAGTATAATTCTAAACAAGCTGAAAAGAAACTTTCCGAAAAGCATCTTTCTGCATAAAAAATACTGAGCCAGTAGGTAAGGAATCCTGTACATACCCAGTCACCTTGGCTCATGTCCTTGAGTAGTTAAGGAAGAAGGGAATTTCAAGACACTCTTTTCTGCTTCTTGATAATGGAAAGGTTCAACGTCAAGCACTATATACATAGTGTAATTCTTACAGAAAAATGTTGTGTCACGCCGTCTTCAGCCTAGATCACAGCTTTTAAATGCTGCAAAAAAAGTGGACAAAGAGAAAAATATTGGAATATGTCCTTAATTAGGAACGAAACTGCAATATTTCATGTATGAGGCTTTTGCCCTATTTTTGTCTTTGACAAGCATTCCTGTAGAGCTTATTCCTAGTGTGCAGGTTTCTCCTTTTGAGAATACCAGTACCGCATTACTGCATTGCCTCCTGCAGTAGCGGCTCACCAAGAGTAAATGTCTTTCTGCCTCAAGCAGAAAGTTTTTTTACCATGAGCAGGGAATGTCATGCCGTTTTTAGAGTTGCACTGAGTTATAGAAACCTTTTCCTACCATACATGCAATAAGTTAAAGAATACAGGAAGCCTTTAGTTCTCATCTTTGCTCTTTTCCATCTATCTTGCATATTTTTATGCATGAGCTATTTTGCTTGACGCTATTTCTTACTACGTTTGAATATTAAATGTGCTTGAGCATTTTGTCATAGTGTGCATTATACGACCTTTAATGCCTTATTTTGAATGCATGTGTATAAAACTCAATGTGAACTTTAATGGGGGAAGAAAATATTGTTTTAATTTGATGTATCATTCAGAGGAAGATTGCCTTTGCGATTTTGTTTTTTCAGACATGTATATATTTATATATGATATATAAAGTATAAATACATATGCATATAAGCTATATCTTTATATAACATGTAGAGATTTTTATGCAAAAATACCTTATTTTGCATAGAAGAGTCAGTTTCTAAAATACTCTTAAGCAAAGGCTGAGAAATCTCCTAACTGCAACTCCATAATAAGCAGGCACATTAACTCATTAATTTATTTAAATGAAAATCAAGTAATGTCTTTGCCCAGTAAGACCAAAAAGAGGCAGCAAAATAAGAAATTAATTTTAGCCTAGTACTTGTAAACTGGAATACACGTTGCTCTTCCAGGTGGAGTCTAGGGTAGATACTGTCTGCAAACATCAGAGGTACTTTGAGTTCTCATATAGTCTGTGGAAAACCTTGAGGAACCTGGGACCATTGAGAGATGATGTTTTCAAGCTGTCTGTCTCAGCCTCTGTCTTAATTAATGAATAACATTGAGACATGGGCTTGAATTCTGTCCTGTAATTGAATATTGTTACATTTTATTGTCAGTGCACTTGCCAGCCAGTTGAGACCAGGGCGGTCTCTTGTTAGCTGTCTGCCAAGCAAGGCTCAGGTGTTGTTCAAGGGATACTACCAGCACAGGACTGATCCCAGCTGTTATCCAACATATTTTGTATGGAGAAATGTTTTTGCTGTATCGCCTGAAAAGACAGTCAGTGTGCCATTGAAAATAGCTTCTCTCTGATGTGTTTTTATGAGCTTTCCCTTAAAAGCACATCATCTCGACGGAGAGGTGGAAATGCTTATGGGGCTCTGGGACTTCCACATTTCTGTGTGTAATGCTATTCATGCATTTTGTCCTCTGCTTCAGTGGAAGCAAGTCTATGGACCTTCCCTAGCAGACATGGATGAAACATTGTCCCAGGAGAGCAGATGTACTCACAGTATTTGAACAAAGAGACTTGGATATAATCTGGTCCTAGTGGTCTCAAATATAATCTGGTCCTTTAGGCTTTGGGGCTGGAAGAGAACGTGAAGAATGAACAAGATAGGTTGGATGGATGCCCATCTTTCTCCACTTTGTGTCATCTTCTGTCTGTAGCACACATCCCTAACTCCTCTCACCCTTCCCACTTTCTCCCAACAGCAAATCCTAAGGCCAGTTGCCTGCAGTGTGTTTCCAAACAGGGGAGTAGAAAATAAGCTTCATCAGGAAAATCTTCCTACTATGTTGGAGACCAATATAAGGGATCCAGCCCCCACAGACAATTGCACGGACAATTCCTGTGCTTATTAGTGACTGTAGCATTTCCTGTGTAGTTTGCATATAATTTACATTATCTTCAAACTAGAGCCAGCATTTGGAGAGAAAACGTGCCAAGGAAAGGTTTCCCAAATGCATTGTGTGAAGTCCTCACTAATGCTAAATCACGGTAGTCACGATAAATTGTAGGCTGAGGTATGGGCTTGAGGAGAGAAAGAAAACATGATGCTTAATAAGGCTTTAAAGGATGCTTCATTCTTGATTTTTAGTTGAAAGTGAATGTTAGGGCCTTGAACGATGACGTCTGTTTTCCCCATTTCAGACCAACGGGCTTGCGCTAGCTAATGAGTATTGGCTTTTAATTCGTTTTGAGAACGCAGTCGACGTCTTTGTGTGAATCATAATTTGCAATTTCATTTCGGTAGTTTAATTTATGTGAAATGGTTCAGAATAGTTTTGAGGTTTGCAGAAAGCCACGTACTGTGTGCGCAGATTTTGCAAAGTAGTTTCTAAACTCAAATGTTGGCAGAATTGTTACATACTCAAAAGTAACTTCTGTGCACATGCACTGGAAAACTTCCTGAATAATGAAAATATTCACAAAATACAGAATCACTGTTTTTCTTAATACTGATTTTCACAGTGAATATTATGCCTTAATTAATGAACAATGTATACTGACTCTTATTTATTTGAATTGTCATAGCATTTAAGTACAGCAAAACATCTCATTTTTCTTCTTCTCTTCTCCAGCAATGGCAAGTCGGCAGGTAGACATCGCTACTCAAGGATGGTTCATCGGTCTTATGTGTGCTGTTGCTCTTCTGATCTTGATTTTACTGATTGTTTGCTTCATAAGGAGGAATAAGGGTGGCAAATATCCAGGTATGATATATAACAGTGAGAATAAAAATCATCTACCAGTAACCCATTAAGATATATCGCATTTTTACTGGAGAAATCACATTTGCTGCTGGTTTACTTTTATGTTCCATATATAGTAAATCTGTCATCATTTGGTGGGCTTGTCAGGAGCAATCTGCCTGTTGGTAGAAAACCTCAATCCATTTAAACATAAGAAAAGTATATCCTTCATTCCTGGAGGGTCATATTAATACATTACCTCTCTAGAGAGGTTTGAGCTTTCTTTGAGATGTCCTCATGCCAGTACTGCACATTCCACTTTCTGAAGTTTATTGCAGATGTGTTTAACCCACTAAAATAAGCTGAGTTAGAAATTTTGTGGGTTTTTTTTTTCCCCACTTATTATTAGGCCTAAGAATGGTCAAGTGTATTTTATCATTTGTAAATAAAATTGGAACTATACAATATAAGTCTTCTGTCAAAACTGTGATTCCTCAGGGGGTGCATATTATAAAAGGCATATATGTATGTGTGCATATGTGTATCTTATATATATATATATCTTTCCCCAGTCTTATATTTCTGTTTATGTAGTAGCTTCATAGACCAAAGCTCTCTTGAGAAGGGTAGTGACAACCAGTATGCCTAGTACTGCCTGATAGGATCTCAGAACAGCTGTTGGGGTGTGAGTGGCTATGAAAGAAATTTAACTGGGCATCAAAGGGTAATTAATTCCTTTTTCTTCTCCTAGCTACAACAGAAAGCACATTTAAAGTACTAAGTTTCATGTAAAATCTTGATTTCATGAAAAAAATTCTGTTCTATACTCCAAAGGTTTGGAAATTACGTATTATATACTATTATTCATTATTAGTAGTATTATTATATATCCATAGTATTATATGAAGACTCTAGAATGCTAATTTAAAGTTATCTCAAACTTGTTGAATCTCATATTATGAATTTGGACATGAAAAAGATGGATGCACTTAGAAAAGTACAAAAAGAAAAAATAATCCATATTGTGTTTTAATTTCTCTCACTGGTGCACTTCTGAATACTAGTGTCAGTGAACACTAAAAACTTTTCATAGGCAAATCTTTGGTAGCTGAACTTAGCATAGCAGATGGTTTCTATAAGAAGATAAAATCACATTATTAAGTACAAGAATCCTACTTTGTCCAATCTAGCTTTTTAAATGTTTTATGGAGAGAGCAAAGATTTTTGGTGACAGCAAAAATTCAGTAAGAGGAGCTTCTGTCCCAACCACCTGTGTCCATGAAGAAAAGACAGATGATTAAGGAACACAGTGTTACACAGAGCTAAATACAGGTGCTGGAGCAAGTCCAAAGGAGGGCTACAAGGCTGGTGAAGGGTCTGGAAAACATACCCTGTGAGGAGTGACTGAGGGAGCTGGGGCTGTTTAGAAGAGGAGGCTGAGGGGAGGCCTTATCTCTCTCTACAACCACCTGAAAGGAGGGTGTATCGAGAGTGAGGTTGGTCTCTTCTCACTGGTGGCAGGTGACAGTACAAGGGAAAATGGCCTCAAGTTGTGCCAGGGTAGGTTTAGGTTGGATATCAGGAAGAACTTCTTTACAGAAAGGGTTGTTAAGCACTGGAACAGGCTCCCCAGGGAAGTGGTTGAGTCACCATCCCGAGTGTGTTTAAAAGTCATTTGGATGTTGTGCTCAGGGACATGGTTTAGCAGTGGGTTGTTAGAGTTAGGGTAGTGGGGTTAGGTTGAGGTTGGACTCGATGGTCTTGAAGGTCTTTTCCAACCTGAGCAATTCTGTGATTTTGTGAATGAAAGGCTGAAGATAAAATCTCAAATTTTTTTCCAAATATTTAGTTTTTTTTGAAGAGAAAGTGAGACTACAGAGGATACAGGAAAAGTGACTCTCAGTGGAGAGAATTGAGGAAAGCAAAGGAAAATTAGGAAAACCAAGTAAGTGTAGTGGCAAAACTGAAAGAGTATGGAGGATTTGTAGTGAGTCACCATCTAGAAGAGGATGATACACAGTTTGAATAAAAGCATAGAAGGCAGTTGGATGCTGAGGTTGTCATTACTTTGTAAAGATCCCTGTGCTGACCTTCTTATCTCTGCTTCTGTAGAATTACTAGATGCAAGGTATTCATTCTTTTATGCACCCACACAAATGCATATGCACACACATATATAAAGGTAGACCTTGACTGTCTATCAGATTTCCAGATGTGTGTATTACACTCATGTTTCCAGCAGTGACTCTAGAGCCAATTGTATTTCTCATGTCATTGCAAAGGTACTGTTCCACAGATAGTGACAAATGCAAAGCACAAAGTTATTAACTCTTTTTTGTCATAATTTTAGAATGTCATCTTGAGATTGCCTGTGGTTTGAAAAACGTGATCAATCATTTCAGTATGAAATTATATCAGCCAAATACATTTCATGGTGTTATGCGTTATTGTAATTATAGACTTAGGAAGTACTGTCAGGAATGATTCATATAATCTTAAATAATAGCATATAAACTAATGAAGTACAAATTAAGTGTGGAAATTACCAGAGAAAAAGGTAAGAGATTGTATATTGAATTAATTAACTGTAACTGCTAAACAAGAGAAGGATTTGAGTAGCAACCAGAAAAACAGAATGAAAAGTCAAAGGGAAGAACCATAAAGATAATTCTACAAGTCAGTATATTATTTTACTCTGTCAACAGTCTTAACTTACAGGTCTTCTATAAGCATCTGTCTGTTCTGGTGCAAGCGGGTTTCTGGGCCAAAGACCACAGTGCTACATAGTTGGTGCTTTTTATAGGGACAAGTTTTATGTGAATGATCACTAAACCTATAACAAGATGTCGTGGGTTAGAGCTGGACCCAGTCACTAGACAAATGACAGATGCTTTCTATGAACCCCTCTTCCTTCTCAAAGGGGAGGAGAAAAGGAGAGAGAACTTATGGGTTGGCAAAAGGAAACTAAAACAGTTTTAATGAAAATAATAATAAAAAAAATGGAATATATACAAAATCAATATTGTATCCACACACCCACCCCCCACCCCGATGGCAGTTATGTCACCATCACCACTGATGCTGTGCAGCGGGCCCTGGGGAAGTCCCAGACTTGACTCAGTGACAGATGGGAACCAGATTCAGGAGCTGGTTTCTGGTACTTGATTCAGGAAAACACAGATTGGGATTGAAGGCAGAATGGACAGAGTCCTCCTTGGATGCTGGCCATTGAATAAGTGAGCTTAACCCTTGTGATCCCTTGGCTTTATACCAAATATGATGTATAAGGGATGGAAGATCTCACTGGCCAGTTTAGGGTCACGTGTCCTGTCCGCTCCTCCCCACAGATGTGACCTCTTTCTTACTGCGCCCCCAATGTAGTATACAAGATTTAGCAGTGACCTTGGTCTGCACAGGAACAAGTATAAGAAAGAGCCTTTCTGCACAGCAGTCTTTGGTGCTAACTCTAAACATGGGGTGTTACTGCTGCTAGAAGCAAACACTGTCTGAGAAAACATGCTGTTGACTTCAGACAGTGCAGTTAGTTAAAAGAACTGGGCTGAAAAGTAAAATCACTGAACAGAATTAGTTCTGTTTTCACTCAAACCAGAACACAAGGATGTGCAAGAGATACAAATTGTGTTTAAGTGCCAGTGTATGTGCATTTGCTTTGCTTTTGATCATTTTACAGAAAAGAAGAAATTAACAGGCCATGCCTACTTTTCTCAATATTAATAGTTCTTAAAACACTATTTAAAATTTCCTTGAGTCTTAATGCATGAAATGAAAGCAGAAAGTATACAAACTGCCAAGTTAATCTGATTCAGTTTTATCAGTTAGTATGAGAGAAATATCATGAGGAAATACAGAGCATGGATAAGTAAAACTAAATTATTCAGTTTTCAATAAAGAGCAGGTCTATTGATAATATAAGTCAGTAAAGTATTTTAGTAGGATTTTTATCAAAACTTTAGTGCAAGAAATGAAAGGGAGGAACTTTTACTAACAGAGAATAGCATACAGTATATTGTACTTCAGTGAAAATAAAATTCTATGACTAATTAACAAATCTTTTCATTGAGAAGAAAAAATGTAACAGCCTAAGGCATCAGTTCAAAAAAAGATCTTTACTCAAACCATAAACCTGCCAAGTGTGATCAGTTTGAAAACTTAAGGTCTTAAAGTTTCTCGGCTCGCAGATTCATGGTAAAAATTACTATTTCAAATATTTTAGTGAAAGAAAAGGAGGATGCACATGCTGATCCAGAAATACAACCTATGAAAGAAGATGATGGAACATTTGGTGAATACAGGTGAGCAACTGATGTGGTTTGTCGTGTTTGGTGTTCATATTGCACGTGTACTGTATGTAATAACACACTTACTAATTCAAAACTAACATCTTTTCCATGTTGACAAAGATTCTGTATCCAGTGTTGTATAGAAATGTAGATAGCATTACAACCACACATCCAAGCTTAGGATAAGCTGTTCATTAATGCAAGGTGAAATCCAGGTTCAAACACAGTTGTCTCGAAGTGAGGAATCTTTCTTTACAAACCCATCTTTCACGTAGTTAAATACCAAATGCAGTGTCCTTCCAGTTAGGGCACATGTAGCAGTATGCTTTTTGAAAATACATTTCTAATTGAAGCTCAACAAAGACAATTTGGGGTTACACTGCCTGGAAAACAAATGCATTTTAAATGGCTGCCAGTACTAACACCTAATCCAATAACAAGGAAGTGATGTTATGAGCAGAGGTAAAGGGATGTCCTGCAAGAAAAAAAGAAGTCTCCATTTCGTGTATTTCAGTACAAGATAAATAGCAAGCAGCTTCAAAGTGTACAACAGAGCTCTTACTCCTGACTCTCTCCCTTTACCATAAATGTAGCCTAGCTGAGTCTCCTGGCATCACAAAAAGCATGCCTTGGCAAGTCTATTCATGTAACAGTTATGAGTATAGCTTATTAAATACATAGCATTTTATTTGGTGGGTTTTGATTAGTACAGGAAATAGTGTTACTATTTTCTAATTATGTCAATACCATTGTATTTTATGTGGGCGTTTTAATAGATTTTATAGTGCATTCCTGAGTGAAAAGCATTGTAAAAGCCCTTTATTATTTTGAAGATGTTACATTTACATATGTACATAGAAAAATCTTTTTTCTCAAGAAGGATCTACTGTGTTGCCACAGCTTCTTCATATAAGGGAAGCGTGCATCTTGATCTGACTGGGGTAGATTTACAGTTCTGAATGCCAAAGTGCAGTTTCTGTTTATTCTTCATTCATTTAAAAAAAACAACCCCATGATACTCTTTTCTTAGGTTAATGAGTTCAGAATAGGATTTTATTGCAGCATTAAGTTCATATGGATTAATTACATTCAGCTGATAAAAAGGGAATTCTGAAGGAATGTTTGGAAGCAGAGGTAAATAACTAGTATATTAGGTTTTCCTGGGCAGTCCAGTTTACATGCTTCTTGGTGGCTCCTCTGGTTTTTGGTACTTGGAACTTGCAGTGGCAGAAACTGACTTTTGTACAGAATTGTACAAATGATATGACCTCAGTATATGTTTTCTGGGGCCTAGAATAAGCCTACTCAAGTCTGCCTTCATGTGTGACCTTGTAGCAAGATTTGAATATTTCTCCCTATTTAAGTGGCTTGAGTTAATCTATAGAATCACCTACTGCGTTATTAATTTGTTATAATGCATTTATCCACCTTATGTCTGGTGAATATGGACACATGCATGCCAAGCTGTCAGACTTGTTTACGTGAAAGAGCTCATCCTATTTACCATGCAAAAACTCCTTTCTAAAATGTATTTCTGTGTAATTAGTCTATATTGGGCTTTCCTCTTTTTTCCTTAGAGACAGGGCAGCAGCAGCAACCAGTCAGATCACAGAAGATATCTTGGCACCCTCTCTGCAGCCCAGCATCCCTGCAGTCACTCAGTTCCCAGTTGGTCTGCCTCACACGGCACTGGTCATGATGCAGTGCTTCTTTGAGGAAAAAGGGTATAGGGTTTCCTTTGGGAAAAAAAAGTAATTTTTGAAAGATCTAGGAATTCGAGTATTTTGAACTTTTTTCATCACTTCAGGTCCATGTCTGCTTGGACAGGAAAGAAACTGGACAAGGAAAAGAAAAGACAAGGTAGCTGTGCCAATTCTCCTGAAGCAGACCCTGTCTTTACCAAAGCAAAGTCTATGAGATCTGACAGATCCAACTTCATCAAAAGGTCAGGGGATCAATACTCCAGCACCAGATCAGAGACCTCCTACACCAGGAGGAGGGCTAGGCAGTCTTCAGAGCTTACAAGGGTTAGTTCTGTCTTTCCTTCCCTCTGCCAAGAGGAAAAGAGGTCAGATGAATGGAAGTACAGGCATGGCTCTAGACATCATGCTTCTGAGCAACAGGTAATGAGGTTGGAGGAGGGCTCAGATTCTCAGGCAGGACAGCCATCCCCTTTCCAGCAACCCTTCAGCTGCAACTCAATTCGTGGCTCACTGGCAAGGCAACATTCTCCTCTTCAGCATGGGTTCAGCCAGACCCCAGACTACAGCTCAGATTCAGAAGACACTCAGAGCTCCTACCACAGGAAGGTAAGACCTTCTACTACTACTCACTTCTCTGAATCTGAAAGGAATTCATTAATGAAATCTGTAATTTTGCCTGAACTAGCTACTGTCTTAAAGGATGCTTTGACAGCAGCCAGGCAAAGTATAACTTCTGTCACACAGGCTAGGTCCCATTCACTAAGGCATCCCAAGGTACCAATTACAGAAATTCCACTGGTTCCTCTAGAAGCAACTGGGAGCAGTTCCCAAACTTTTGAGTCTGACCATATGGACAGTTTAAAAGTTCAGACAGCTTCTGGGAAGGAGAAATTGGAGGAAGACAAAGCCTTGGAGGTTGAATCATCCCCTGAAGATGGGGAGGTGTCATCTGAGTGCCCTACAGAAGACCAAGAGGGACCGGATCCTCCGCGTAAGTTTGACATAGAGAATCAGAATTATCTCTTCAAGCACATAAAGAGAGTGTTAATGCTAAAATCTTCCAAATCTGAATGTGCAACGGAAGAACTGCTTACCCGCTCTGAAGAGGGCAAGGTAGATAATGCCCTTCCTATTGATTCAGCAGTGGAAGATCTTGTCTGTAGGATCTGGGGCAACCCCGAGGCAAAGCATGAAGCCCCAGCAGTCCTGCGTAAGCTCTATCCTTTTCCAGTAGATAAAGCTGCTTTGTGGGGGACCTTGCCTCAGGTAGACAGAGCATTGGTTGCTAGTGATTCTGTGCTGTCAGTGCCTGCTAATATGGATGCTCTGCCTAAAGATCCTACTGATAGAAAGGTTGAGGAAGCAATTAAAAGGTCTTTCAAGCTAGTTGCAGCCCACCTTGGGGTGTCTATCTACTGTACTTACGCTTCTAGAGCGTTACTAATATGGCTGGAGGAAGAAAGACCCAGATTCAAAAAGAAGTGGGTCCCATCTGGTGCCATGCAGAGGAAGCACAGGCTCTGTAAAATTGCGGCTAATTTTATCCATGATGCAGCTGAGGATTCTCTTAGACTCACTGTTAAAAATCTGGCCTCCCTCACTGTAGCCTGGAGAGCTGTATGGCTACGTCCTTGGACCTCATCACTAGACCTAAGATGTAAACTGCTGTCTTTACCATACACAGGCGGCAAGCTATTCGGTGAACCCTTGGTCCAGATCATGAAGGATTTCTCAGAACACAAAAACTCCTTCCGTCAGCTGAGAAAAAAGAGCTCTGTTGGAAGCTCTTCATTTTCTTATCCTCACAAGTGTCTGAGCAACTGTCGTTCTCCTCCAAAGTTTAAAGGAGGGAAGGGAAAGTATAAGGTCTCACAGTCGTTTCATGGCAAGTATGAAAGGACATCTTGCTTTCAGAGAGACACCAGACTATCAAGAGGAACTTTCTAAGAACACAGACGTGCTCCTTCCTTCCTTAGAAACTGGGAAGAGTGAAAGACTTGGAAATTTATACTGAATAGACTTCAGTATTTCTCAGCCAAATGCTTAGAAAATTAGTTGTTTCAAAATAAGATTGAAATTATTAAATTACTTAAATCTTAATGACTAGTTAAGAGATTCTAGAGAAGAAACAGCTCTCAATTTTAGGGGAGATTTTTGCCATATTCAGTTCCTAGGCTTCCCAGTATTCTTGGGATAGCTTGGGCTTGTTTTAAATTTTGCACTCTTCAACCTCATCTCGGAGCATACTTTCTGCAGAACGAGCCAAGATCAAATTTTCCTGCTGTATCGATCTAACGAAGGAAATAACGTTTAAGAAACGTGGGTGTCTCAGGAACCAGAGAATGACCAGGTATGCTATGTGCTTGTGACTGGAGGGGAGTACCTGCTTTTTCACATGATAGGGAGAACAGTGTCTCTGTAGCAAACTGCACTGCAATCCCAGTGGTTTCCCGAGTTGTAGAAGACTGAGGTAGTAAATTTTGGACAAACAATGAATGCTTATGCCAAGAAACTGCAAGAAATACAAGTACCACCACAAGGCATATGAATCAGCCCTAAATCAAGAGAAATTAAGAAGTTGTGGCATCTACACATCTGTGGATTCATGGGTAGGGAGAGACTGCAAACAGGAATTTCTTAGGTAGCTTCACCAAAATATGAAAGTCTTGTGTCTCATTGCAATCTGGAAAATGTTCACAGGAAGTTCAAACAGAAAAAAGCAGCTACAGTAATAGGACTGCTAGTGTGGTAACATGGGATGTTTGCATATTTTGCTGAATTATTTTGCCTCTTTTTTCAACATTTTGACACACAATATTTTTCCTAGAGGTTCTTGGATGTGATATGAGAGATTCTCTGGAAATGGTTGATGGAGAGTTCTGAGATTTCTAGATAATTTATTACTCTTCCTTCTTGTTCTGGGTTAATTAACAGTAAGAATATAATTTGTAACTGCAATAGTACTTTTTTCTCTTGTAGTTATTCAAGTTTTATTGCAGCTTAGGTGTGTTTTCACAGGGCCCTAGCAATGATTTGTGCCTCAGCAGTGTAATTCTAAGCTCGGTCCCTTCTAGCACAAGAGGTGATGTTAGTGGACTGCCTGAGGAATTCTCGTCTCTGAATAGTCGGACTGGATTTGGCAGTAGTCTTACTGTGCCCTCATTTACACACATGTGCTTTCTCTGACGGTTCTTACATTAATCCCTGAACATCTGTGTCACTACTGTTTAAATCAGTGCTTTGATTTCCCTTTGTATGATTTTTCACCAGAAATAGCAAAGGTGGAGAGTTGGTTGAATTTCTCTCAAACAGATTTTTCTTCAAAATTTTCACGAGGAGTGAGTCAGTTTCTTTGACTAACAACTATTCTTTCAACCCGTTGCCATTTAAAGCCAGAGCTTAATCTCCCAGGTTTTCCAGCTTCTGCCAGGATGGAAGATTATTACAGAGATGCAAAAGAAAAACTACTCGGAAAACTAATATAGATGTGCTTCTGTCTTAACAAGACTAGAAATAGTAAAAAGTGTTGAATTCTGGATTGATGCAGGTGCATAAGCGTATAGGGAAAGCATTTTTCATCAGTACAGTCCTATCAGTTTAGGAGCACGAGCAGAAATCTGTTAGGTATCGGGGCAGAGGTTCTCCCGCAGCATGCAAGGAAGCCATAGCGTAAGGTACTTTTGTGGCTTTACCTGACTGCTTATACTTAAACATTTCTGGGCTGTTAACCTAAGGGCACAGAAAAAGGAATTTACTGATGACCATTTTCATCTTTGACATCCTCTTTCTGTGCCCAACAGCCCAGAATGCTTTACCCATTTTGTTTGTTTTGTGTTGCCTTTCATCTTGACAGTTGTGTTATAAGGAAAAGTAGTATATTGCTAACCATATATTGAGTCTTTTTGCATGTCCATGAATGTGGCAAAGTTTAGTGGGAACTAGTTGCCTGCTGGACTGCAGAGCCATCGTAAAACTGTCTTCCCCATTCTGACTGGTTGCTGCATGTACCCATATCTAAGGAAGAAAAATTGAAAAGTTGAAAGAAGAAAGGAGATTTCAAGGTACATATTTCTTTCAATAACTGATGAGCGTGTGAGATTGAAGTACTTTAAAAAAAAAAAAAAAAGTTTGTGGTTTTCAGTTGCACATTATTGTCACCACTGAACTTCCTGTATCTGTTAAGCACTAGCTGCAAGTTTGATGTGTGTTTCATTAAAAGTAAGAAGAAAAAGAAATGTATTCATGCATTAGCAATCATTCATGAAAAAAATATTTAAATCACTCTTTTTACAGTATGCTTTACTATTAAACACTGTTCTTTTACTAAAGGGGCAAGAAATGTGTGTGGTACATATCGGTACTTACCAAAATGACTGATACATATCAGTCTGCACTGAGAAACTTTCATCCTTAAAAAGCTACTAGTATGGAATTTATTTCTAAGACAAAAAAATAATGAAAGTATCACTACGCTTAACTTCCATAGCTGTCTGATCTCAATGTACAGTTCATACCCATTCTCACCTCTTGTTTTGTTCCCTTCCAGTACTTGTTGTCTCACTACTAACTGTATGCCCTGCATACATGACATTTTCCAAAAAATTCTTCAGCTTTCCACTGTAGTTTTAGTCAACCCAAATTGCTCTAGTTTTTGTTCGTGGTTTTGTTTGCTGATGTTTATACTTACCTAGTGTAATATCGTGAAATAAAAAACAAAAAGGAGATTGTGATCTATCCTGGTTGCATTTTGGAAAAGTTTTGTGAACAACTGTAAGCAGGATTAGCAAATCTTGCACATGCTGTATCAAAATATATGGGTTTAACATGGTTTTGCAATCTAGTATTATATATTCTACAGCTTAAAGTGGTTTATGGCTCTTTTGGCATCCCTATTCATAATGCAGTTCGTTGGGCTCTGCAGTTTGCTGCTTGGTGGCAAACAGAAAATGTATCCATTTCCCTGGAGCGTCAGGGTCCCTTCTCTGTTTTGCTTCCCCTGGGGTCATAGAAGTGCTGTCCAAAACATTGATACCTTCAATTTTTTTCCTCTTCCCCCTCCCCCTGCATTGTTTTGTTTTTTATTCCTCGGTTTATTTCCTTGCTACCCAAAACATTATTCATCTAATACATGAGTCATAATCTAGTTTGAGAAGGAAATGCCACAGTACCATTATTCTTTTTCCTGAACAAGGAGTGGAAAGCACCCTGGATAATCCCACACCATTTGCTACTGCCAGAGTCTTGGCAGAACTTCTTCCTGTACTTGTGTAGTGCAGAAAAGGAGGGAATCCCCAGATTCGGATTTCATTTTTGTATCTGCTGTACCTTTGCTTTTACAGCAGTGCCCACCTCTGTGCAGCTACACTCCTGGGTAAATCTGCCAGTTCATTTATTTGGTTTTAATTATACAGAGAGATATAAATGCATAAAATCTGCATCTTAACTATTCAAGTATAGAATAATCAGACATAATGCACCCAACTGTGTATTTCTTCATTATTTGGGTAATAAATGAACTTTGTTTTCAAAGATACAAGCACAGAAGCCCTAAGAGCTGAAGTTCCTTTAGCCAGATTTATTTAAAAATAATCAAGCTTTATATTGGATTAAACACAAAAATGTAGATTTTTTTTTAATTTAAAAAAAAAACCCAAACAGTGATGGTGAATTATTTATTTATTGTATATTCCAGCCTAGTGAATTACACTGGACAGGGTCACACTTCAGAATATTTGCATAGAATTTCTTGCCCAGTTGGAATATGGTATAAATTGCCATTTTAATTTATTTTCATTCCTACGTGTTACAGACTAAGCTTATCTTAAGATAAGCACTTAAAGGTGCTTATCTAAAATTAAAGAGACAACCGTATGTGCAGTGTTCCTTATTGAAGTCTCTTACCCAGAAAGCATTAAGCACTGCAGGTCACTCTTCTTTGGGAGTAGAACCTGGTAATGATGACCTTCAAAGTGAGGGTCTGAACTTCATTTTTTGTAACCTGTTACAGTGACTCTCGTGCTCTCTGATGAGGGCAGTGGAGAAACTGCAATTGCATATGATTTTTAAATATGCAGTTCTGCCTTCGGCATTTTGAATACAGGGTCCTTCCAGGATGGATGCTCTTCAGTGATGTCTCTCTAATCTGCTTTTGTTTGCAGCGTTGAAAACGTTTGCACTTTGCTGCTGGATGTTTGACATTTTGGAGCAGCATTCTTTTAACTGTTACTAGCCTGTATCTTTGCAGTATCAGTGAGCACAGAAGATCACGATTTTATCCTCGTGCCGTTTACACTGCAATGACTAAAAACAAAGCCAAGACTAATACAGTCAAGTTTAGTGTTTTCACCTTTGTGTGTCTTAAACATGAAGGTTTTCTTGCACATTAAGATAGATAGTCCTACCACTTCTTTCTGGAGTAGGCATAGAATAAAATCTCTGGTACGTGTGATAACCTGGAGTCTTCCAAAAAAGTGATGAGATGAGGAGAAACAGCATGATGGGAAACTGATGTAATGGTTTTCTAGCAAGAAGGAAATGTTTCTCAAAAGGGCATTTTTTTAGCTAACAATATAGTCTGTGTGGCCTTGTCTGTGATTATATACGTATACATATATATATGGTTTCTCCAGGTGTTCAAAGATACTCAGAGGGGAAAAAAGAAAAAAAAAAGTTGGAAGAACCAGGATATGTTTTTAGGAATTACATGGTTAAAATAACTTGCTGAGCATATATTCACCCTAATATTGTGGATATTGTAATTATATTTTTATTTCCTTGATAGTCTCTATGTTTCTTTATATTTTCCATGAGCTGGGAGTCTTTAAACCAAAAATAACCCAACCCAAAACCCAAACATACAAATCACGTCCTCTTTTGTACCCAATGTGCAAAAGAAGTCACGTGTTCTGTTTTAAGACAAGGTAAATAATTGCACCCAGAAATGCAGCTGGCAACAGTGGGTTTTAATTGGAAATGCTTTAGAGCTGCTGCATAAATCTTCATCTTAAAATGGAAATACAGTGTAAAGGATTCCAAAAAGAGCCCAACTACATCCATTTCCTGAAACACAAGATTCCCACAGCTGCAGATTTATTTGGGGATGCTGATGGTGCTGCAGCTTCTCCACTGACAAGGGAAAGACCACAGTAGTGTGCCAGCAGGGATCTCTATTCCCTGCCTTTCTTTCCTTTCCTTCTCCTCTTGTCTTCCAAATCATCATCGCCATTGTCAGAACGTGTTATCAGTTGCGGATTAGGATAAGGAGGTTGATCTGATAAGCAGTGATACTAAGCATGCTCTTAACTGCTCAGCTGTAGCTACTGTAAGCTAAATTGTTGCTTTACCTGTATACAGTAATGTTTTAGCAATTTTAAGAGCAAATTATTATTGATAAAATACTGATCACTATCAGGATATGGACTTTGCTTTTCTTCTTAGGCTATTTTCATTTGTTTCTTCTGCACCCTTTTAATGGAATATGTAGGTCTCTTGAAAGGTAAGGTTGAAAATTGCAAGTCTGCCCTGCATTTTGTAACAAATGATTTGAAATGCAGCACTTTTATTTTCTTTATACTAGTAAAGAAAATCTGTATATTTCATTTAACCAAATTCATTCTTCATTCATGTTCAAGGAGCCAAAGAGATTAAGAAGTTTAACAAACTAACTTCACAGCACATCATAAGCTTGTTACTTTGGAGAACAAATAAATTATTATTTTTTTTATAACTTTACAACCCACTTTTTAATGCTTGCAGTTGCATCTAAATTGCTCCCAAGCCAAGGGCACAAGTCCTATCATTGGAAAGTCATGCACGATGGGGAAAAGGAAAAAAACCAACAAGCCAAAAACCACAACCCACCCCCTTGCCTCCACTGAAGACATTCTCTGTTTAAACCATTCCTACACCATGTATTCATGTCAACTGCATCATACTGACCTGTCTCTACAATGTGATGTGGGTTTACTAAAGGATTGTAGGGCTGCACATGGGCTTTTTATAAACTCTGCATGCATGGCTGGTTTTGTCTTTATATATAACACATCAGTTAATTCCGCTTGTTTGTTTGTTTGTGTCTCCAGTGATGCAGAGGACCATAAACCTCTAAAAAAAGGAAGCCGGACACCTTCAGACAGAACTGTGAAAAAAGAAGACAGTGATGATAGTTTAGTTGACTATGGAGAAGGTGTAAATGGTCAGTTCAATGAGGATGGTTCCTTTATTGGACAATATAGTGGTAAAAAAGAGAAAGAACCTGCAGAAGGAAATGAAAGCTCTGAGGCTCCTTCTCCTGTAAATGCCATGAATTCATTTGTGTAACCACAGAACTCAGTCCCCTTGTATCTTCAGTTTGTTTCAAGCACTTGTACATCCTTCTTCTCATACTATGAACATGCAGGTAATGGAGCTCCTCACCACGAGATGTAAATGCTATGAGAATTTGCAGGTCAATACAGTTTTAATACAGCATAATGGTACATTGAGTGCTATGTTAGTATGAAGCAAAATACGAAAGTCAACTTCTGTTCAAAACTTGGGTATTTTTACTTTTTTTAAAAGGAACTGACACAGACAAAAACATTGACTTGTAATTTTCTTTCCTGTTGAAAAAAAACGGTATATTGCATGGAAAAACCAACAACAGCAGACCTACACAATTCACAGATAATCTCGTGTACACTATAAAGACAGGGTTTGACAATTTGTGATGCAGTCCTCAGCTGAATCCCCGGATATGAATTCCGTTTCCATTGTCAGAGTGTTATAGTAGTATTATATAGAACTTCAATGTCTTTGTGGACATTGTTGTGAAATTGGTGACTTAATGTCTAGTTATCATATGTCTTTTTGCAAGACAGTTAGGAACAGTATGTACAGTATATAATTGCTAAATGATTTAAGTATGACACTTGCATTTGCTGATGCTTAATGAGACCCTATTATCTGCTCTTTGCTCCTGTTACTTTATAGCCTTTTTAATCTATCGAGTATTACAGCAGTACAGTGTTCTATTTTTACATCAAAACACATTGGATTGATTTTAAGGCATAAAAGATACGCGTTGCAATGCATTTTGGAATTTGTACAGTCACTGAGAGAAAAACTTAAAAAACGAGAGAGAATATTCCAAAAAACACAGGGCAAAATACATTCAGTGCCTTTATACAATATGCATTCCATAATGCGCTGTGCTACTACATCAGCTGGTGCAGTAAGCTGTGATTAGCAGACTACTATTATTGCCAAACGAAATAAAAATGTGAAGAAAATAAAAAGTGTTATGAAACTGTTGTGCTAAAAGACGGAGGGTTTTAAATATTTTAGACTGCACAAAGAAGAGTCTGACTATTTTTTTTCCATTAAAAATAAGTGTGTTCTAGGCAGTTACAGCACAACATGTTTTCATGGCCTTGGAAGATTTAAGCAAAGCAAGGAAACACGACCAGAGGTAAATTATTGACTAACACAGCAAGGTATAAGCTCTTGTAAAATAAACTGGTAAAAGCCAGACCAGCTGCCTAGATCAGTGAGAGCACATTTTCCTCCGTGTCCCGGCCTGATCAGCGTGGCAGCTTTGTAATTATCTACACCCTGAAGCAGTGTGGGGGTTACCGCTCGGAACCACAGAACTCAATCTGACAAGTGCTAAGATGGTTTAGTGGTAAAGATTTACCATTACCGCTTACAAATTATTTTCTCGCATACTATATCAATCAAATGTTTACCTCCAAATATAAATTTGTATAACAACCTATGGTTGAAGGAATGCTCAGTTTCATTTGCCAATAAATTGGTTTTTCATAACTTGCATCAAGTTTAATTTTAAGTAAGCTTTTTATATGTAGATATTTTGTTGAATTTGTAAATACACTTAAAGCGTAGATGCTATATGCTTCTAGGTGTTACGGACAAATAAAACAAGAAAGCTTATGTTGTACTGTGTAAGAAGTACTATAGCCAATGGTGTGCATGGTATTTTAAAGCATCTACTTAAATATATATATATTTTATTTTATTTTATTTTTTTTTTTGCTGTGAAAACAAAATAGTGAACTGTTCTGCTTCTTTACTGCAGAATCTTAATTGAACCATTCAGAGCTTTTACCGGCGCGTTACATTAGACCATAGAGCACCTCGCAGCTTTCATGTATATAGTGTAGGTAAAGCACAACTGAAGTAATCATAAATGTAAGCTAGCTGTAATAAGCTTATTCCGCAGTTTTGAGCTTTCCATCGATCAGTTTTCTTAATGGGAACCGAAATAAGAAATGAATTCTACAAACATTGAATACAAAGCACAAAGAGAATGTTTCTTAGTAAGATTTGCCAGTGGTTTTGGTGAAAGAGAAATATAATTTTACTCTTATTTAACTGTAGATGCTGAATTATCTGTGCATGTGGGGGTAAACATACAGGCTCACTTCTGTAATAGTGCAACACATTTTGTATTAAAAATAAATGTGGTTTTAAAATTTCACTGTTTGTTCTGTTTACACTAGCAGTAAAAATCACATCTGAATCACCATGCAATTAAGAAGTCAAAGTGGAAGAACATACGAAACAACTCTGGCAGAAATTGTTCCCATGATGTGATAGGACTTCGTGTACTGCAGCCAAACTATTTACAAAAAGTTGCATATCCTTACACAGCTACCATTTGAAAAAATGGGGTTTTTTTTCTGACCGTTTCCCCTTGAAGTCTCCTGCTGTTTACATTTTACTTCAATGAATGCTTTATTTAGTCATATTTCTGCAAATAAAATAATTAAAAAAAAAAAAAAAAATCATACCTGCAAGAGTGAATAAGAGAGAATAAGAATGTATATTTGAAATTACGAGCCCTCACATAGGATCCAAAATCAGGATTTTGTGTCCTAAAGGAATTGTATGACACACAGAGTTCTGGGTCTCTGGTTTTCAACAGTACATGAAGTGAGGGTATGTTAAGTAACATCTTTTACAGTACACAAAATCCATTGCAATGCTCTTTTCATATCTTGTCTGCTCTGCGTATAAATGGAAGCAGGCTGGGCAGGAGGGTAGCTGCTCTGGAGAGAAGACCACGGGAGAGCCGTGAATTCCAAGAGATTCAGATGCTTGAGGAGATAAATGAGAAAACTGATGTTTGGCCATGATGTTTGAAAGAGAGATTTTGTCACTGCATCAGAAGGCATTCTGTCAGCCCTCCTTGGGTAATTGGAATCCCATGGCTGCTCCAGCTTCTGTCATCTGCGTAGTCTCAGTTCTGGCACCTTCAGATACTAGGCTGCCTACTTTTCTGTACAGGTATCTTTTGATTTTTCCCTCAATATGCGCTGACTGGGAGATACGACATACAGCTCTTTCGGTTTCGATTAAAGAATTATTCCTGAAAAGAGGGGTGTGAGTTCCCTAGGCTTTGTTTGGACAAAAGATTTCATACGATAAGCATTTTTGGAGACACATGTATGTTCTTTGTGCATGTTCCCCACGGTGTACTAATACATAGAGTTGCTACATTTTCCTTTTTAATTACATATCTTTGCTTTTGATTTTATTCTCACTGAAGTGATTGTATAAATCCAGAGGGAATTAAAGAGGATACCCCAATGGTAACTTTTCTTGTAATCTTCTATTCTTGCACTGTTCCTAGGAAAATGCAGTTTCCTTTTGGCTCCACGTAGCAGAGGAGAAGTGGCAATGATTTGGGAACCAAATTCTTTCCATATGAAATAATATATGGAGAAATATTGTCTACAGTATGAAAGTGCTTATCATAAAGAAGAATTAGGGAGAAAAGCAGGAAGACAATGAGATTTCCATAGTTGTCCTTTGTTGTGTTTCTGTCCCCCTCCCTCTCTGTCTTCCTCCTCCTACTACCCCAGGGAAGAACATTTCAGAGAGCTGGCAGAAGCAGCAACTGGTATCAGGGGAAGATGGAAATAACTGAATGTGCTACTTGTAGGAACGTACCCCCAAATGATGTCCCCCGGGGTGCAAATAAATCCAACTGGCTCTAATTTTTTTAATCTCTGAAGCAATCTCTTACTGCTCTTTGTACACATGAAGTGAAAACTTTAGACCGAGCTGTCAAGATAAATGCATGTCAAGAGGAGTTTGACAGACAGTAGATGTAAGCCATTGTGACTGTAAGCAAGGAGGAAAACTGTGATCCTTGTGATCTCATGACTTCTTGTGGCAACAAAAATATACACAAAGTTCCTTACTCTGCTGACATGTAGATGAGCTGATGAAAAATTCAGATCATGTTTAATATCTGAAAGATGGATCCTTCATTTGGGATTGGAGAAGTTTGCCCAATTTGGCAGCACTGACTTTGTTCCCCTGGGAAGCGCCCCGGGATACAATTGAAGCCAGCTTGCAAGTAATGGGTTTGCATATGTTACAAATGGGAGAGAGGTAGGGCAGGAGGCAGCTCCAGTCACTGGGACCCGGCCAGCCTTTTGACCTGTTCTCCCATACCCTGAGGTGCTCAAATAAAGAAGTTTAGAAGATGGTGTGGTTTCCCTGTCAGCTGAAAAAAACCAAACCTATGGCATCGTGTAAATTGGATTTAATTCTGCCTGGCTTGCTATTACATTTTGGTTATAAGTGGAGGAAAAATACCTGGTCCCCAGCCTGCCATGCTCTGCAAATCTGTGTGCGCAGGGTTTCAGATCTAAGCCTTCAAACAGGGAAAGTTTAGATAGTCTAATTCTGGTGCTTCTTAAAAATTGCTAGGTCTTATTCTACATTAAGGAATGAACTACATTTGCCTCTGATAGTAAACTGTATTTTATACGTGTCTTCCAGAGGGTGCTGCTCTATCTGCCAGCCCAAAGGCCTCTGAAGAGGGATTGCTTTGGTCTTGAAACCCAGCACCTTACCTGACAGAGGATAGCAGCCCACTCCGTACACTGCTCTGCCTTGTGTTGGTAAAGACCTAGACTTCAGGGACTAAGGAGACAAATTAACTTTTCTAAATGGCAGAATTCAGGTTCTATTCCAATAGCGCTATATGTGCTGTAGCAAGACAGGCTTTCAGGCATACTGGCATGAAAAGTGAGCCCATCCCACGTGATAAGAAGAGGAAGCAAAAATTAAATTCTCGGGACAGAGAAAATGAAAGAACAAAGGTGTAATATTTGAGGTTTCTTGTAAATATTTGAGAAACAGCCAGTAAGTTGGCCTGAAAGGGAAAAGGAGAAGAGCAGCCAAAGGCTACTTTACCCACATTGGAGAGGCAGCAGATGCCCCTTGCTAGTCTAGAGCAGCACAACCTACTAGGTGGAGACCAGACCACCCGTTGTCAACAACGAGCATCGAAGAGATTTAATAGTGCATCATTCTGCTGCCAGACAATTGTATGTTTGGGTTTGGGTTTTTTTCTATTTATCCAGCTATTGTTTCAAGATACTTAGAAGGACTTACTAATCTTAGAAACTTACATCAAACTTAAGTGAAAATTGCTAGTACGTTTGTAGGTTTGGAGTAGTACTCAGATAAACAAAGGAAAACCACAGGGTTGCTTTTATTTCCTTACTTACTGAACCAAGATAAAACTATCTTCTGGAAAGCAACTAATTTCTCTAAGTGTAGGGCAAGGCCAGCTGAAGAGACCCTTCTGCCTTTGCTTGGGAATTTGACTAGTGTTGTTCCAGTGATTTTAGAAAGTGGGTGTTTCCCAAGCTGTTGAGATAAAGAAGATAAAAGGGAGACATACAAACTGTTTGGTAAATGAAGAACTTAAATGATCAGGACTCCAAATGTGGAATACCAAAAGCAATGTTTTTAAAAGCTTCTTCAGGAAGAATGCTGAGGGGACAAAAAAAAAAAAAACCCACAAAAAAAGCAGCTAGTTGAAACAGTTTCTGGCAAAGTCAGAGGACAGATGAATGGAAAAAAGTCGGCCATGTACTGGAATACCATGAATAGTACGATTTTTAGTAAGGAGAGGAAAAGTGCCCTTTGCCAGGACATGTCTGCTGGTCTCTAGATACAAACACCACATGAGGAAGCACTAGAAAACCAGTTACACTGCCTATAAGTGTATACCTTTAATTTTGTAGTGGCCACAAGCCACAGTTTTTAGCTGCAATTATGTAACTTGAACAATTAATGAGCCAATTATCCATCAAGAACACCTATTTAGCTGAGATTATTTCTATTTCCTGGCTTTTTCCCAACAGATGCTTGGTTCCAAATTTTTCCTGTAATAAGAAAACAGCCTCTGCTGTTCTATTAAAATCAGGCAATGACCATAAACTTTGCCAAAAGGGATTGCTCTTTATGTGAGAGAGCAACTGGAATGTACTGAGTTCTGTCCAGGAGAAAATGAGGAGAGAGTTGAGAGTTTATGGGTACAAATTAAGGGGCAGGATGTCATGGGTGATACTGTTGTGGGTGTCTAGTACAGGTCACCTGATCAGGACGAGGAAGCTGATGAGGCTTTCTACAGGCAGCTGATAGCAGCCTCACAGTTACAGGCCCTGGTTCTCATGGGGGATTTTAACTACTCAGATATTTGCTGGAAGGTCTACTCAGCCAGCCATTCACAGTCCAGGAGGTTCCTCCAGTACATCGATGATAACTTCTTGAAGCAAATGGTGGAGCACCCAACTAGGAGAGGAGCACTGCTGGATCTTATACTCACTAACAAGCAGGGTCTGGTTGAAGCACTGAAGGTTGAGGGCATCCTTGGCTGCAGAGACCATGAGATGGTGGAGTTCAGGATCTTGTGCGGTAGGAACAGAATACCAAGCAGAATCACAACCCTGGACTTCAGCAGGGCCAGCTTTGACCTTTTCAAGAGATTGCTAGGGGAAATCCCATGGGACAGGGTACTAGAAGGTAAAGGGGCTCAAGATAACTGGTTAGCATTCAAGGCCCACTTCTTCCAAGCTCAATATCAGAGCATCCCAGCAGGTAGGAAATCAAAAAAGGGAGCCAGGAGACCTGCATGGTTAAACAGGGAACTGCTGGGCAAACTCAAGTGGAAGAAGAGTCTACAGATCATGGAAGGAGGGGATGGCCACTTGGGATGAATACAAGACTATTGTCAGAGGATGCAGGGAGGCAGCCAGGAAAGCTAAGGCCTCCTTGGAGTTAAACCTTTCAAGGGATGTCAAGGACAACAGAAAGGGCTTCTTCAAATACATTGCAGACAAAAATAACACTTGAGGCAATGTAGGCCCACTGATGAATGAGGTGGGTGCCCTGGTGACAGAGAAAAAAGAAGGTGGAGTTACTGAATACCTTCTTTGACTCTGTCTATGCTGCTGGAGACCATCCTTGGAAGCCCAAGACCACTGAGGCCCCAGAGGAAGTCGGGATAGAAAAGGAGACTTCCTTGGTTGATGAGGACTGGCTTAGGGATCAAGTGAGCAATCTGCATGTACATAAGTCCATGGGTTCCGATGGGATGCACCTGCAAGTGCTAAGGGAGCTGGCAGAAGTCATTGCTAGGCCACTCTCCATCATCTTTGGTAAGTCAT
>WTSP01008174.1:0-10226 GCA_025331215.1 Actenoides lindsayi
AGAAAAGAAAAGAAAAGAAAAGAAAAGAAAAGAAAAGAAAAGAAAAGAAAAGAAAAGAAAAGAAAAGAAAAGAGAAAGAAAGGATTTTGCAGGAAAACAATTTGATTCTGTATTTGCACTTTTCCACTGAAAGCAATCCCCTAATGATATGGGGTCATTTTCTCTTGCCTGTTCCTTTTTATTCTAGCAACATAAAAAAGATTCTTAAAAAAATACTTGCTCAGTGTTCAAATAATAGAGAGGGACTAACTCCCCCTGCCCCAGTAATGCCAGAGAATTCCACAAAGCACACTGACCTCTCCTTCACTCCCCCCTGTTCTGCCCAGGGATTACAGCAGTCTCAATACAGGCTTGTCCATGCATGGACTGTGATTCCCAACCACTGCAACATCTTTTATGAATGTAATTTCAGCCTTACCCACATTTTCTGACTTCTCCGCATTGCCATTAAAGCTTTGACGTAAAAGTAACCGACATGGTTAACTCTTTGGAGCAGGAATTTTGGATTTTTACCTATCTGTAAATAACCATAGAGCCATACTGTGTTAAAAAAGAAATAATAATTTGGTGGTGTGTATGTGTGTGTGCATTGAACTGCAGAGGGGAGTACAAAGAAAACAGCGGCTTGAAATGCAACATATTTAGAGCTTTCGTAACACGATTTGTGAAACTGGGAAACTAGAGGGTTCCTCAGTCTCACCTGCAGCTCCTCTGCAGTGTATATTAACCACTGCCTGAACTCAGAACTATGCATTTACTTCTAACACACCCATCCTCCTCGGCTCCACGTGGAAAGAAGGGCACAGGCAGAGCATATGCTGCTACCTGCTCTTTGGGTAGCATTGCTGCTGGGACTGTGGCAACAAACGCTGTTCAGATGTGGTACATCACTTTGGCTCCTTCCACTCTGCTGGGATCTGCATTAGCCCACAGGTAGGTCAGAATTAGAGGAGTAAAACAGTAAATCAGAGGGAACTTTCTGCCTCTCCTAAGTTGCAGCAAATGCAAATTCAGCTCCTCTTGAACTCCGTTCCCATCTGTTTAATTTGTTGCAGAGTGACATTTATATGCCTGTATCCAATGAATGAATCCAACATGTTCTGTGCAACACAGTTTGGTGACACATGTATTTGTCAGATGTTTGTATGGATATTTACATATAGACAATATACGTGCATTGTGCACAGTTTCAGTTTGAGCGTATAGCACAGATATGTTCAGACCCCCTAGGTGTCTTCTCCAGTGTGTGAGACAGCTCCAAGGCCTCTGATGGTGACTGGGTCCATAATGTAGGAAAGACTTTAGCACTATACTAGGACCCAGGATCTGCCTCTTAGTAAGACCCCTTTGAGCACAAGGGGTCTTATGCTCGCACATCTTCTGGCTGCAACACAGCATCATGGCCTCTCTTCACACCTTGCACCAGCCACAGCCCATGAAGATAACTATTGGTTGTCTACTTCCAGTGTCTCAGGTGATGGACCAGAAAACAGCCCTTTAGAAGATGTTAAGAGTCCCAAGTAGTTCGAGGCAGGAAAAAAAACCTGTTAGTCTTGCACTCCCACTTGATAGGTCTCCATTAGATGGCATTGGCAAAACCTTGTACACCTCACGGATCACTGGTCAGCTACAAAAAAACCCCAAACACCTCTGTGGTGACTATGAACTTGAAAGTCTTTCTCTCTAAGGTCCTGTCTTAAATAATTCAACAAACACCACTCCACAAACGCCGGATTTGGACTGCAGACCAGGCCAGCCTGATTCAGTCCCCTTCCATAGCCTGCTGCCGCAAAAGGAGTCTCACCCATTCCCCGGGGCTCAGGGCAGAAGGCGGTAGAGCCACACAGCCCCGGGGTCAGCAGTGGTGAAAACGCAGCACCCTGCCATGTTCAGTGCCTGCCCGGCTCTGGGGGTACGAGGAGAGACCCGCAGAGTGGCTACGCATACGCCTGGGGGTCGTGCGGGCCTATTGGTCGTTCGCCTTACCGTACGATGCGGGCTGGTTTGCGTGTGACTCTGCACTCCTAAGAGCGAGGAGCGCTTTCTGCCGCGATCAGCAGAAGGATTTTTTTTTGCTAGGAAAGGGTTAACCGGAGTGCCCTTGCTGAGCTCCGTGCCTCCTCGCATTCCAGGGTAAATGGTGTTTTGCAGAGCCCGGTTACCTATGGCAACAGCGGAGAGGAATATTGCAGGCGAATCTTCTGAATCACAGGATTTACGGCCCATATGTTTATTCTGCAGCGAAACACTTCCAGCCCTGCTTCTGATGTGAGCTGGGAACCGCGAGAGGGCTTTGCAGAGCCATTTAAAAGGCAATGGGAGCTGAAAGCGAGGCCTTTTTAATCAAAGGCCAGGTTCAAAAAAGAAAAACAGCCGAATCAGAGGAGCCTCCAGAGCGAGCTCCGCTGTCACGAAGCCTACCTGGAGTCACACGCCGCTGCCGTTAACAATCTCCAGGCAATTTCGCGGCTACATAGTAACTCCCCGAATTTCTAGCCGCAAGCTCAGCTCTGGCACAGCCACCCTGGGCCGACCAGCCGCACGGAGCCGGCCCAGCCCCGGCACTATCAAGCCCTGGGGCAGGGTCAGCTCCCCGGGGCCGGGCGGCACCGGGCTCGCTCTGCAGCCATCCCGGACTGGGCGCTGTCCCTGGGCAGCAGCACAAACTGAAGCGTTTGCTTTCTGATGTCTGCGTGCCGTAGCTGTACGGATGCTTTTCATTATGGCCGCGTAAAAATGTGCATAGGATTTTTTAAAATGATGACAACTGGAGAGAGTGCCTTAATTATTAAGCACATTTATGACACCATTTGAAAAACAAGAGTATAAATACATGCTTTTACATATAATTTCGAAATGCCAATGGCTTCGCAGAAATAACTGCATCCCATCTCATCCCTTCTGAGAAAATAAGCAGTTCCAGGCCTGGCTAAGCTGTGGGGGGAGATCATCTGGGAATTCAGGAAGCTAGCGGCACAAGCCAAGGAGCTGTGGTTGAATGCTTGAGCAAAGATTCGTTTCACCTAACTCTAACCCTCCAAAAGTCAGGAATCTGGTCTCAGCTGCCTCTGTAGTCAACAGGGATAAATTCAGTTGCTCAAAGACAACTCGTCACACCTAAAAGAAATACCTGTGGGGTTGAGCGTGTGCATGCAGGTGCATCTCTCTCGGTACTGGAGACCAGTAATGTGATCCCGGTAAAGGCTGGGAGCAGGTCACTGTAAACACAGCTAGACGGATACATCAGACTAAATTCACATGGAAACATCCAATTTATACTCTTCTTTCTGGAACTTGAGTGCTCCCATATGTTGCTACTTCTTTACGAAGAAAATTGCAGCGTATGCTGCATATTAATCTAGCTATCTCAAAGCTTGAGAGGAAAACGCTATTCTAGCTGAATGAGGAGCTGGACGTTTTGCAGGAGTTTGCTACTCATTTTTGAAAGCACAGAGGCAGGTCATTGCAAACTGTACTTGCTGTAACCTAGGAGGAATTTGCCTTGCCGATAAATATTTAACAGTCACGAAGGACTGATCTGTGATGCCTTGTATGGACACCCTTTCAATGGGTTCAAAGTAGTACATGCCATTTTTCAGGGCTGCAGTTCCAAAGATACTTTGTTGTTTGGCTTTTTTTTTTCAGAAAGGAAAAGCAAAAATAAGATACAAAACAATTGAATCACAGGGCTTCTGTGTGAGCCCTCAGAATTCAGAAAGGGGCACATCTGTTTAACTCAGATGTTTGTTCTATTTGGCTAAAAAGAAGACGTTTACTTCTTTTCAATATTTTTCTTTCCGTCACTTTAGAAAACAGAATCAGAATTTATTGATCCAGTGAAATGTATTTGGAAAATTGCTTTGAATCCGTGGACTAAGATAAATAGTAATTCATAATATACATAGCAAATGATCATGCAGATCAGAAAAGGAGAGAGAGGAGAAGAGTGGGAGGAAGAATTCATCCCTCAGATGGAAAATGAATGGGCTTTTAAAATAAGAGAGGGTATCTGTCTGCCTATCTGTGCGGGCACCCATCTACTGTTTACAACCATCAAATACAAAATTAAAACTTGAATTCGTTTTGCCTGTTCATCATTCCCAGGTTCAGTTTGTTTGTTTGGGGTGTATTCAAGACCTGGTTATAGTAGGGAGATCTGAGAGGCTGTGGGTTTTGCATTATGCAGTGAAATGACTCAGACTTCAGATGATTTCGGTGAGATGGAGGAAGGGGGTCTTTCTTTTTCCCTACAAATCAATCCTAGAATTCGCCTCGCTCCTGGCTGAGGTTGTGTGATTTTAGAAAAAGAACCAACAATTCTGCTAGCGGGAGCAATTTTGGGTGGTTGAAGAACAGCGAATAAAAGCAATCTCTCCCGCAAACGCACGTGTGTGCGCCTGTGTTAGTTTCTCATTCTCCACCATTTCCTGAAAACAGGGCTTGGGGAAAAAGCACACAGACACATAACATTTTTCCATTAGCAGAGCAAGCGGGGGAAGGTAATGGGTTGGGGGGAGGGGGCGGTAATCAGAGATCTGCTTAGTCTTCATAGAAAGAAAAATGCCTGGGCGCCTGCTTTGCCATAAATTGCATCTGGTGGTTGGAGCTACAGCAAGTTATTAAAGCGACTGCATTAAAGTCGTAATTCAGCAGGTCAGCAGCAGGCTCTGCAACCCCTCCTCCATCGTACCTTCCAGCCCTATTTTCTGAAGGACCAAACACCGGTGGCCTGAATCAGCTCCCGCTGCCGCACTTGATGGCTTTTTTTCCCTGGGAGGGGAGGAAGAGCAGGCAAGCTCCCGCTACCGAGGTAGTCTGCTTTGCAGAGTCACGGGGAGATGGTACTGCCCACCCAGGCCTGGCGATACAGGAGAAATCCCACTTCCCAAATTTAGCTTTCCCCACACAGCAGCAGGGTGACTCCCTGGCTCCAGGCCCCTTCGTGGTCGCTCCGTAAATCATTGTCCCAGCTTCCTTGCTGCACTGGGAGAGGCGAGGGGGGAAAGCAAGATGTCAGCATACCTTGGGAACAGGGTTGAAGGCAGAGGAATATGTGCTGCTCATGCCCGATCAGATGGAGGGACAGGAATGGAAACTGCATCCCACAAACCCCAAGATGGATGCCGGAGCAGGGGCCGTAAACAGCCAGCTTAGTGGAAAGCTCTCGCTGTTGAGGTCAGAAGCTGGCTAGAAAGAGGCAACATTTGTCTCACATTTTGTGTTAATAAATTTGAGCAGCTCCCTGCCTTGCCACTACAATGAAAGTTCCCTTCAGATAATAGCTTCTATTTCATTTCTCCTTGTACACAAACAGGGACATACAACAGTACTGCTAAAAGGTTCGGGAACTTTTCTGGTCACAAGCTTGCACATGTGTGATTAAAAAGAGACTTAGAGGGGAAAAAACCACAAACCCCAAAACTAAAGGGAAAGCAGATTTTCACCCCAGCCTCCCAGAATTCTGTAAAAGCGATGACTTACATCAAAAATCAGGCTTGGCTTGGTTTGGTTTGGTTTGGTTTGGTTTGGTTTGGTTTGGTTTGGTTTGGTTTGGTTTGGTTTGGTTTGGTTTGGTTTAAAAGTGAATCACCTTGCAAAGATCCTTCTAAACATCCTCAAATGCTGAGGGTCACTGCGACTGGGGCCTGGTCACTTTTTGTAGGTGTGATCCATTTCTCCCATTTCCAAGGGGACAGAAGTGCCCTGGAATCACCGCTGCACTCTCAGAAAGCTCTCTGGGACTCTGTATTTACTGGCCTGGCTGTGGGGAGCATAGAAGCCCAGAAGGCACCTTCCTTGCTTCAGATGCTAAATGTTTTCTTAATGAATTGAAGGAGGGATAAGTTGAAAATGCTGAGATGACAAGGAGGTGCATGAGGTCACCCAGCGATGCCAGCTCAAGAAAAATGCCAGGTTTTCACTGTATGGTCACGAGTGTGGGCCTAGAAAACAGCACGCAAAAGGGAAGAAGTATGCACACCAGTATTCCCTTAGCAGCAAAGACTCCTTGCTTAAAACAGACATGCAAATGTGTATTTTTTTCTGCAGATTACATGTGTTAGAGACACTCTGACTTTTCCTTCTGGTTTTCACTAGCAGTGTAAATACATACCTCGCAGAGACTTCAGCAGAGCACTGGGGGATGGGTTTCTTCTGCTGCCCAGGCTCCACAAAATTGTCACACAGCTCCCTCGATGCACAGCCACATTTAGGCTCAAAACTATGGAGGACAAGCAGAACATGCCACCACCTTCTGGGTCAGGGTTTTTTATTCCTATTGAGATTTTATTATAGGCTTGAGATCCTCTGAGAATTAAATCCACTGCTTGTCTACAGAATAGATAACGGCAGGGCAAGCTTCCCACATCCCTGCCTCCTGCCAACATGGCTCAGCCCTGACCTGGCTACCATTCATGACTGGACAGAGTAGAGTTCATTCTTCGTATCCCATTCATAGCCACTGGCCTTCGCAAACAAGGAGCAATTTAGAATTCAATTTCATTATTTTTTTTTCCAGAAAAGAAACCAAGCAGCAAACCAAGCAGGAACTGAGCTGTGAGACACTAAAATAATTTTAAATAGATTTCTTGTATACAATGTGGATGGCAACAACTTCTGAGCACTAGCGACCCGAGGAAAGTAGAGACTGAATAACAGGGAATTAAAATGCAAGCTATCCCGCACCCACACGGAGCTGCTCCAACCTTTGTGTGTGTGGCATTTGGCAGGGCCCCTTTGGAAAGGAAACACTCTTGTCCCTGCAGCCTCACGCTCCAGCATTTACTAGAGCAATATATTTTTGTAGTGACCTCAGCACACAAGGAAAGTAAGCGCGTGATGGGAGAGCTCGTATGGCTGAAAGCTCGGCTGTATTTCGCAAGAGTGAAAAGCTGAAAAAAGATCCTGCCTCTGCCTACAAACCTCGCCTCTCTGGAGCTTGCCCCTCATTTCTGTTTGTGCTTCCGAGAAGGCAGCAGCAGTTCAGACGAGCGCTAGGCGTTACAGCTTCGATTGCTTTATTTGTTATTCCAGATACCACAGCAATGAGACAGACATTCCTATGCGAGGTCTACTATTTTCCCCTAAATGTGAGGGTATTAGTCAAGCTCACATCACAATGCGAAGATAGTCCTCTCTATTTCCAGTGTTATTTCCAGCAACAAGGGGGCAGCAGGGAGCCTCGAGCAGAGCGAGCAAGCGAGCAAAAGAGCCGACGGGCTTAGGCTCCTTATTTCAATCCTCCTTGGGGCAGTGATGGAGCGAAGCTCACTCCTTGGCGAGTATGATACAGCCAAACCCCAGGAGAATACATGGACTCTTACCATGTTTCTCAAGCAGACGGACTGGGAATGTTCTGCTAGGTCTCTTCAGTATTTCTCATTACCGTTCCTCATTTCTGACGGTACGAATCGTCTTTCTTCATCTAATGTTTTATGTTGTTTCATGGGACTCATAAGGGACAACCTAGGCTCCTCAGGATTTACACTGTCAAGAAGCCAGTTGCTGATCTTTCATATATAGAAATTTACTTTGCCAATGTACTGGGTCTCACAAATCCAGGGAGTTTTGGGGTAGAAATCACCATTTGAAACCTGCAGGTGCACCTGCACCGGTAGGACAGAAGAACCGCATGTGTAATTTCATTTTCTACGGGATTCACCCCAGGGGAGTATCCCTTCTCGCCCCTCTGGCTGCAGGGCTGCTGGCTGCCCACCTTCCTCACAGCCCAGCGTACAGAAATCCACCCACGGCCAGCTCTCTGTTAGCCTCCCCTGAAATGCTGCGCAGAGGAACTACCTGTAAAGCGTCCCTGGTACTCTGGAAGCATTTAGTGTGTACGGCTGCAAAAAACCCGCCGTGCAGGGCATTATAGACGTGCTTAGGAAATGCACACATGAAAGGCAGCATGTGTTTATTTCTACCGTTTGAACAAAAGCGTAGAGCAATAGAGAAGAAATCTGAGGGCAGCTTCTCTGAGCAAGCTACAGTTGAGCCAGATCTAGAGCTGCTGTTCTTCCCTGCGACAGGGCTTCTCACTAAATCACAGCAGCTGTCCCTCCAGCGCCAGCGGCAACCGGCAACACAAGGAGCCATTTTTTCTCCCTTTCCAGTGTGGAAGCAACACAGGAAAGTCACAGAGCAGCACTGAGTCAGGGCTCTGCGGCACAGTAAATTTCTGAGGCTGCCTGGTATTCTAGGCACATCGTTACGGCAATAAACTCCTCAGCATCATATCCCAGCCAGGAGAGAATCTGGAGCAGCTAAAAATACAGCCCCTGCATTTCAAAAGCTTGCACATGGCAAACTGCTGCCTGTGACCTCCATACCTTCCTCTCCCAGCTCACACACCCAGGGCAGGTTGTGATCAGCCCCAGCTGTCAAGGCAAGGATGAGAAAGAGCACTATCCATGGTGATGGGCATTGCACACACATTTAGGAATAAACCCGCGTGTCTGGTAGTAAGAAGAATTTCCTCTTGCCTGGCACACGAGAAAAGACAGGTGGGGTCCCCATTGCCTTGGTGTTTGAGAGGTGATTATTTCTCATTTTGCTTTGTGTAGTGAAACACCCTAAAGATTCTGGCATTAGCAGGCACTATAAATCTCGAGGACACCACAGGTGTGACTGGATTATTTATAGCTCTGCTTTTACATTACCAGCTCCAAAGCATCATACAAAGAGAAAGGTAATGAAATCTCCACCTCTCCAGCCGTCTCTCTAATCCAAAGCGGCATTTCCAGGAGCCATTTTCACTCATCTAGGGAGTCTAGGAACAAACACGTTCTCACCCTCCCACTCAGTCAGACAGCCCCACAACTGGCATGCACGTACACAATCACACACACTTTCATTCTTTACATTTCTCACCAAGAGATACAAAAAGTCTCATGCATTTGCAGTTTATCACATGCAAACATACACATCTCTTCCCTTTTGGTCACGCAAATACAGAATCATAAACGCATCCTGGGTTAAATTCTATTTTCACTTATGCTATGCAAATATAAAAGCTGAATAATTCCATTAAGATAACAGATTTACAACTGTGTAACTGAGATCAGAATATGGTGCTGACTCTCTCATACATAAATTTCCATAGTTGCTCCTGGATTTGTCTTTTCCCTCAGCCGCCTCTCTGTGCATTAATCATTCAACATTTAAATCAGCCATCCACTTGCTTCTTTTTGCTTTGTCAATGAAAATTGTTCAGCATTAATTACAAAACTCATTCTCTACTGAGGTTTTCTTGGCTTTTTTTCATTAGTGGGTGGAAGTGTCAATTTACAGTCATCTTGTTCTGTCTTCAAAAATACCCTCTGTACCAGCTATACTGCAGAGCGCATTCTCTGCGTGAGAGAGCGCCTGCAAATGTGTGTGTGAGCTTGTGAATGTGTGAGCTTGTGAATGTACATGAAAGATTGGGAATGCATGTGCATGCATGTGCATATGTAGAAAAGATATGGAGATTGTGCTGGGATTAGAAAGTCTAAATGCTGCTCAGGCTTTGTTTTACAGTCTGAAGATTTCCATCCTAGCGATACAGATGATTTCAGGTTACAAAGCAAGGAGTTTATGGCTCTAAATCGAGGAGCTTTGGTGACAACAATACAACAGAGATCTAATTTTACATAGTGGTAAAACATCTCCAGAATTGCTTTCACATTTCATAGTCAAAAGGATTGCACATTCCTGGTCCAGCACCCTGTGAAATCCTCCAGTACAAACCCACTGCGAGTACCGCAGTGCACATGCTAAGATAATAAACCAGTACACTGTAGCCAACAGCACTTCACAAGGCAATAAAACACAAAGGCTAGAGGATTTGCTTTAAATGGGAACTCTTTTAGTGTATGAATACAGTAAGGCAGAGGCAGACTAAACTTGTCTTTCCAGGTATGATTTTCACAAGTGTGAATGTTTTACTCCACTACTACAAAGCAGGACCTACACCAGTGCATAAATGCTTTCCAATCTTTTCATTATACTGAGATACTGCAACCTATATTTAACCCAAGGGGAGGGATGTACTCAAGAAACGATTCTCTCCTTGGCAATCATTTCTCTTATCAGTTATATAGAAATGTTAGACCTCTTTAGCTGCCAACCAGGGATTACAAAAGGCTTGGGGGGGGGGGGGGGGAAGGAGGGGAAACCAAAAGAAGGCGCAGCCCTCTACCAAAAGTGTTAAATAAACAACAATAGGTCTGGGGTAAGAAAACTACCTC
>WTSP01008174.1:10236-66848 GCA_025331215.1 Actenoides lindsayi
CGTAACCATCTCATATATATCGCTCGCTAGTCCACGCGCTGCGCGAAGAGGATGGGGAGGGTGGGGGGGGGGGAGGTGGAGGGAAGGCAGGGCAACCAAAAGAAAGCTGTATCCCTCTGCAAAAATGTATTATGAACCAACATAAGGTCTGAGTCAAGAAACTAACCTCCAAGGTGACAACAAAAAGATGAACAATGCACATGCTTTCTTCCCTTCTAGGATTCTGGTACAAGTTTATCCTGTCCTAGTACAGTTACAGTGTTATCCTCTTTATGGGGGCTTTGCTTTGTGGAAAGCGATGGTTCAGGTAACTGGGTATGCAATGTGCTGACCCTCTTCCCCTTCCCCCAGACCTTAGTTCTGTCCGGGCTGGTGGCCACTGAAATATAGAGTCTGTTCTGTATGCTCTGCACTGCTGAGATGGACTTGCAGTTTCAGTTCAGTTTCATGGAACTGCTGCCCACCACAAAATCCTGCATTGCAACAGGCAGTAATTGCCTCAATCGCAGAAAACACCCAAAGTAAAAGGCTCAGAAAAGAGATCAAGAATGGAATCAATCCTGAACACTAAACTGTGGAGGAACGGGAAGCTATCAAGAGGAGGAAGTTAGTATTACCCAAACTATATACATTCTGTGAAAAACAAGAAACCTTCCATCTCCAAGGCTATCAGGCAGCGCTTTTCACTCCTACTGAAAAACTGGAAAATAGAAAGTGTCTTTTTACTCTATGATGGAATGAAAATAAGAAGAAATAACAGTATTTAGTCAAATAACAGAGCATCTCTCCAATCTAACAGAAGTTGTGCTTTAGCTAAATATTCAGAGAGTGAGCTGGGAATACAGCCCAGGGTTTGGGTTTATTTATTTTGTACAGAGCTTTGCATGAGCTGCTCTGACGAGGTTAGCATGCAAACAAAGAGGCAAGACACAGTCAAGCCATGATCTCTTTCCCACTGATAGAACAGGAGGAAAAAGGTGAGTTTGATTCTCATTTACATCGAAACCATTTTGTACACCTGGGAGACAAAAAGAAAGGATCTCAAAGTAAAGTCTGCATTAGGGGAGCACTTCTCTGGGGTAGGTAACCTGGAAAAGCACTACAAATGTAGTTGGGAGTTTATACAGGCCAGCCATTCTTCTGTGGTATCAGGAGCGGGCTCACTAGGTGAGGAGATGAAAGGACCTGCGGTCTCGGTTCTCTCGTGGCTCCCCACGCAGAGCACAGCCTTCCAGTCACACCACGCAAAAGTGCTTTGCAACTCTCCTTACCCTCCCCTCCTTGCATGCCATTGTGTCTTCCTAAGGAAAGTAAAATTTACGCCAGCTTGCCTCCCTTTCTCAAGCAAAATGACCTATTCCAAGAAAAGCACAGGTTTGCCATTATAAACATATCAACGCTAAAAACTCTTACTAGAGAAGCTACTCTGGTCAGAAATTACCTGATATGTCAGCAGGGCTATGGCAAACCTGCCCTTAGATGGACAGACAGGTATTTTGTGCCAAGTTCTAATTTACACCTGTAACTCTTTCCAGCTCTTGCCAGCCTGAAAGAACCTTGGAAGGAGCGTATACCATACCTGGTTTGACCCTGCTTGTACTTCATACTCGTGTGAACGAGAATATAGAGTTATAAGTCCATATGTGCTTCCAAATTGCTTCTCATCTTTCTACATGCTTATTTTAGTAGCGTTTGTCACCCATGTGTATGCAAATAAAGCATGCAGAGGAGTTCTGAGTAATAGGGAGAAAACAGCCTACCACTGTTTATTAGACTACAGCTGATGCCACAGTAAAAAATGCTGTTGGTAATTTTAGTTCCCTTCCTCAGGGACGTTTCCTGCCCTTCCACATTGTTATGAAAACTGCTGGTGACAATGCATCCGATCCCAGTACGGGGAGCTGCTCACAGAGACCCATAATGAAATAGACTCCTGAGCCTGATTTTTTCTTTTTCTGCTAATCTTCCAGGTCCAGGTCTTCCTTCTCATCCAGATCAGAGGTGAAACTCATGACACGACAGAACAAATGAAGCTTTTCTATCCCTTGTCCACAGTTTCCTTCTCCTAAGGTCTCCTAACTTCATTCACAAGAACAGTCAGTCCAATTCCTTTCATAGCCATGAAATCACCTGAAAAAAAATGTCTAATACACTTAGATTTTAGTATTGTAGTTTTACACTTTTCATCTTGGGTGTCATTGTCTGTTAAACAATCTTAGACTTTGAAAGCCACATTTCCTTCTCAGTGATTGTGTCTTTTTCCACTTGGCAAGTGTCACATTTTCCTGAGATTTCTTATGGCATTTAAAGCAACAGGATCCCTATTTTTTTTTTACTTCTCTCACTGGGAATTCACATCGTTGCTCATTTCTCAAGAAAAATGCACAGTTTCAGAGTTGCTGCCCTTGCAAAACCATCCAAAGAAGCCCGCCTACCTCATCTGACCTCCAAAACCGGTGACAAATTTTGCTTTTTCCTTCAGTGAAAATTTGGAGTGATTCAGATAGATAGATTCAACTTTTCAGCCGCTCTACATATTAGGCATACACTAAATTTGAATGAAATCATTTGCACATGTGCAACTGACATTTATGCATGCAAATCAGGCAATTAGGTACAAAATTACCTGATTTGCATACATAATGCTAGAACCGAGCAAGTAATATGCAACAAAAACATATTCTATTAATATTATTTTCTTCTGTTCTGAAATTAGCTGCAACTGGATTAGGAAATACTCAAGTTTTTCAGCACTTAAAATGATTAGTCTATTTGATGAACATTTCTAGGTCCACTGATGTGCTAACCAATTACATATATCAAATGATACTGATTTTGTACCATGTTTGGTCACTTACCATGAATTTTACAATAAAATGTGCAATTCCACATTTTTCACATTTAGAATTTGACTTCAAATTAATTTGCACAAATAAATCTTGAGTGCATGAATATTAAAGCAACACAGATGCCCCCCAAATTTGCTTTTTAATTTGAAATTTGTTGGATTTCCATTGCTGTTTGTGCAATCCAGATGCTTTTTCATGCATACAAATATGGAGCTGCTGCAAAAGCAGCTGCATGTGTAGAGAAAGAAGCCGGTGAAAACAGTCTGTGAAGTCTGGAGGATATTTTCTACAGGACTGGAGTTGTAAGCAGACAGGTCACACCTCATAGATAATGAACAAGCTTTCCCTTGGCACAGCAACACCAGAGGGACCTGCCTTCCTGGATGGTAAATGCATATCCTGGGAGGGCTCTGGTGACACCCTTGACCCTAACCTTTCCTCTCTGGTGGCTCTCTCTGCTTCCCACTGCTTCACCGCTCTGCACATGTACCAACACACTTCTTTTGGTTTGCTTCCCTTTGTCGTGCTCTGTCTTGCTCAGAAGGCAACTTCCTCAGGCACAGACCTGTCCTATTTGTCTACAAAGTCTTATGCATACTAAGGGGCTTTAGCTGTAGAATAAATAAACAACGACTGCACTTCTGCTGTTGTGTGGAGACATTTTTTCATGTCTCTCGCTGTTCTCACAGGCTTATCTCCAAATTGCTTTAAGCAGTTCATTATCATTTTTCAGATAGGGTCACCGATACTCTTGCGGATAAAGGCAGATCTTTGGTTCCTGCAATGGCAGTACAAAGCTGCGTACAGTGGTCAGCATTTCGTTCCTCGTGCATCCTAGCGTTTGCTTTCTGATCAAAGATGCCAGTTTGATGGAAGCGAGCTTCCAGTAAGTTATCCAGTGGCAATCAGGTCTTCCCCCAAATATCCTGGTACCTTTAATTTAAAACTAGGCAAGACACGGAGCAAAATGGTTTCCTCACAGTGTGTGCAACTGCATATGCCATAAATTTCACCTGCTACTCTCTGGCTCATTCATCTGTCACCAGTGTGCCAAATCCTTCTGGCTTGATTTGATTCAGCACTTCAAAACTTTTCAACATCTTGTTCTTTCTCCTATAGTATTCAATTTGCAAGCATTCCTGAAAACACCGTATCTTTGTCTTCTAAAAACTGTGTTGCACATCTTTGGCTGAAACAAGGAAATAACAACAAAGACCATCAAGATATTTGACAAGATCCACATTTAAGAGATGTCATCTTGTGACAACCTTGATGTTGATTATCTGTTGTCTGTCATTCAGGAACTTCTCACTGTGTCTTATTCATGGACAAATCGGTACTAAGGGACCCTTCACCCTATAACCTATTGGCCAACTATCTTACTTATTTCCAGTGCCTTTGCTGCATTGCAGTTTTTCTGTTCATGACTATGCAACCATATGGCTCTCATTTCTCTGTCCATCAGAACAGCTTCAGAGCACCTCCCAAGCATTTTAAAACGGAAAACTCTGTCTCCCTTTCTTTTTCATCCCTGCCTGCTGAAGGGTAGAGCTTGTCTAGTTTTTGTTTCTTGCCTTTGCCTCTGGCACTTGTTCTTGCTTCATTCTCTATTCCAGTCTAAGTTTCTCCAGATCTCCTTGACTCGTGTCCCAAAAGAGGTATATTTCCATTTTGTAATATTTCCTGACACCAACCATCCCTTCCCACACTCAGCAATTTAGTTTCTATAAGGAAATAAACAGTAGCAAGTCAGCACCACCTCTGTAAGCTTAAGAATTTCTAAGAGGCGCTGGAAAGCCATGCAGGCCAAAAGCACAGGTGTATCTGTAAGTGACACGTATTTCAAACTATGGGTGTAAAAAACAACAGCAGTTCTTCTGTCCAAAGTAAGGTGTACTTCATTCTAGTCCTAACATCTTCCAAATAAACAGTGATACTTAGAAAGGACTCGTGACCTTTCATCGTTCATGTTCTTCACATATACCTACTTGAACTCAAAAATTCCTAAAGAAGACAAAAGCATTTTGTAGGAAATGCTATGCTTATACCATATACAAAGCTTCCTTGATATATCTGCAAACAAAGTGCTAAGTGTAACCTGCCTCTCTAAGGACCCATGGACCTGGAGCATACCAGCTATATAAATTTATCGGACCCAGCAGGAAAGGAGCCAGAGGAATTACAGGAAGGATTAGTAGTAAGAGCAAATTAAATGGGTGACTTTGTGTGGTTTGCCTTGCTGCGGCAAACAGGCCCCTCTAGCTATGTGCTCAAAGGGGGACAAACTGCTGACTGAATGGACTTGGGACCCTGAGACAGAATAATCCTCAGGGAAAGTAAACCAGAAGCTTATGCACCATGAAGCATGTTGACAGGCAAATGGACTATATCACTAAGAGAAAACGAGAGCAGCTACAGAAAAGATAATGGCAAAACCAAATCTCAATGAATATCTCATGTATCTCGATGGATTCTTCTGTTGTGAGGAGGGAAGGTGGATATGATGTTTTTTTGTTGCTGAAAAATCAGCAGCAGACCAGGCACTCTTCCTGCAGAGTCAACAAAAGCAACAGGAACTACATCTTGCACCTCAGCAGGAGAGGTTGCTGCACTGTATGCCGACATGGGGGCTGGGGAGCACCGCTGGACTGGCAGAAGCTACAACATTACCCTCGAATGCCCATCTGCATCCCTCAACGCCTGGTGCTGCTGGTGTGGAGGGTTAAAATGGAGTAGCTGCAGAGAATCTCTCCAATGAGAGGGGGCCAGAGAGCATTCAGCTATTTATCTCTTGTTTTGGCCAGTCTGAGACTGGCTCCAGAGGCACACTGTCATTGCATCTGGGCTGCATTACATTCATGGGGAGTGTGCTCATTTAGAGTGATCAGACAGACAGGGAACATCACTACCTGTATCTTCAGAGATGAAAACAGTAACCTTGGAACAATATCCACAGGGTCTGCTGCTAGAACTTAAACTGACCACCCCTCTGGGCACTCCTCTGCAGGTAACATGATGGAGGAAATAGAGGTGGAGGGATTGAATTCATCTGACAGACTAGAGCATTCTGCTACAAAAAGCAAGGGTGACTTGTAGCTTGCCAAAAAGCTTTAGAATAATTATTAGTCCTACAACAGTTTTCAGAAGGTCTTCCTGAGAGCAGGGAAACTCCAGTTGCATGCAGCTGGCATGGAAACTTGCACACACAAAGGGATCTTTCACTGAAGCATATACAGATGTGTGCCCAGCATATATAGATACACGTCATGTGCCATTTGAGCCATGGGTGGAGGTCTCCATTAAACACAGTAGCTTCCTGCACAAGGCAGCCAGAGAAGAATAGTGAGTGAGAGGTAGGATGTTGCATTGAGACCAAATGGTCTCAAATGGTGTGGGAACTCCACTGTTGCACAAATGAAAAATCAAGAGAAGCCTGGTGACTACATTGCCAGTCTTCCTTAGGGAGCCAAAAAGCCTTAATAAGCTTTGTAAAAAGAGCTACACAGACTCTGAGATCCTTAAGCATCAAGGAAAGCTGCTGTATCAGTATGCTGACTTGACAGCCTTGAAACAGAACATCATTGAGAAGTCTGTGTGGTAATGAGCTAGGTCCCCATCAAACCGTAGAACTAGTCTGGACAAGACCCTGTGGGTAATCGTGTGTGTGCTGCTGAGGATTGATCCCTTAAATGCTTGCAGCAAGTAATATGGTGAATCTCACAGCACTGGGAAGGAATCAGGTGACTCTACAAAGAGCTCATCTGAGGAGGAAACTGCAGCAGGTGAAAACCTACCGTTCCCACAGACTTGGACTGAGAGATGAGCACAAAGGGCCTCCTTTGAGCATAGAAATAACCTTGCTCTGGTCTGGTCCCTTGGTTCTAAGGTCTGGAGAACTTGCACTGGCTGTAAGCATTTGCCATCTTTTCTGGGCTGAAGGACAGACCTGATGGCTATACAAGTGCTGGGCAGATGAGGAAGAATACAACTGCATTTACAGGCTCTGTTGTACCTCAAAGGTTTCTGCTAAAGAAAAAAAAAAATTTTTCCTCGTAAAATACTACAAAAGAAATCTTTAATTTTATGTAACTCCTTATTTGCAACAGCAGGAAGAAAATGTGGGGGATTTTTTAAGTGACTTTAACCTGATGTTGTTTTCAACAAAGGTGCTATTAACTGTTATTGTTATACAGTTCTATGGAGTTATGTTGTAATGATTTCCATAGCAACATGATCATGTCATATATTCTGGATTATAACTCAGAGGGAGAGGGAATGGGAAAAGCACAGAACGAAAACTACAGAGCAAAGCTGGTTCTTATTATTGCTTGACTCTTGAATGTTCTTATTAGTCCAATTTGTTTAAAGAGTGTTTATTTGTAGGTAATGTTGAGGATCCAGCCAGGCTGCACCTGCCTCCCCAGGCATGCTCAAACACAGCCTGGGATTGTACATCTTCAATGGAGAGCAGGGTGGGGTTCCTGCAAACGACAGAACTTTCTGCGAGGAGGAAGTTTCAAGCTGTAACTTGCAAAATACATACAACACACTACTGTAAAAATCCAGCCAGCAGAACAAGGAAGATCTAGGCAGAGAGCTGCAACTAATCATGCAAAAAGCTGAAAGGAGCTGCTCTTTGTATTAAACATGGGCAGCGCAGTTCTCAAGATACACTGTCTGTTGTAGCATGAGGGAAGACAGGTACACAAGAGCATGAGAACTTCTGCATCATTTCCTGGTGTTTAACTGTCACACAAGGCACTAGACATCCTATCAAGGATGCTGACTAATGAATCTGCGTTAGGCTGCAAGTCCTTGTTAGCGCAGCGTGACTAGATGTCCACGGATCACACAACTGATAGTATCCCTGATGGCTGCACCTCTCGCTACCTCCCCTCCAGCAGAAATGACGCAATGAGCACAGCAGAATAAGTACAGCTGGATGAACAGAAGAGTTGACTGTGGGGGGAGGGGAGAGGAGGGAAAGAACCGCTCACAAAAAACCACGGCAAATACTTGCCAAAAATGAGTACATACACTTACCAAGGTACAGCTCTTGAAAGTCTGCATCCTTTTGATAAGATACATGGCATAATATTTCACTGAAGGAGGTGGGATAAAATAGATGCACCAACTGGCCTTTCTTATCAATGCAGTCTGAGTTCTTCAGGGAGGTATTATCTTTACATGTAACAGGGAGGCAAGCACATCAACAACACTGAGCAAGTAATAAAAAATATTCCCAAATTTACTGCTGAGGGAAGACAGAAGCTCTTTCAGTTGTTTTAATCCTAAATGGTTTGTACCTTCTATTTTCGTTTTACAGAAATAATTTACAGACCCTGAAGAAGAGAATTCTATGGGAAAATGTCTAGCATATCACGCTAGATCAAGTAAACCTGCAACATCTTCAAGTCAGCGGCCTATAGTTTTCAGCAGCAGACCAGATATTCAGGCTTCCCACCCCTTCCCTAGTTTTGCCCCTAGCTCCTGCACAAATCAAACCTACAAAAATGCGTTGTCCTTAACCCAACTGTGTGCCAGCCTGGACATGTTCAAATGAAAACCTGGGCTACGCTATGATCTTTTCTCTTGTTAACGTGATGCGTGCAGTGAAGAGTAAGATTGCCTCAGATAGGTCCGGAATACAGCAGTGCAAAGCAACCCCCTCCTATCTTTGATTTGGATGTGCTGTGCTTTCCATCATAGCCAAAGGGGAGCTCCTACCTCTGACACACAGGTATGCACTCTCCTTCACCCCAGCCCTCGGTATGTTGCATCAGCAAGAACAGCAACAGCCTCCAGCCTTGGAGCTATCGGAGTGAAGGACGCAGGCTACAGGCAAAGGGCCTGGGACTAAAGGTTGTTCCCAAACACCTGTATCGTACAAATGCTTTTGAGTTCAGCCACACACAGTCACTGTAGCAACACGCTTCCATCGCAGAGGAAGACTAGCAGTTGGGGCAGTAACCGAAGGCCACAATCTCCCTCTTCTGATAGGCTTTTGCTGTGTGACCTTGGCTAAAACACTTGAGATTACCCATCTGGAAAACTAAGGTAGTGACTTGAGGAGTAACTTCACCCTTTCCTGGACACAGTCCTCAGTCACGGTTAGCAAAGTCTCAGCCATCTTTGCATGAAAAGCCCTTAGTTATGAAAGGGGAAAAAGTTGTTTTGGCTTAAAAACAGACCTGGGGCTGCCCCCCAGGAGAAGCACCCAACCCTTTGCCAGTCTTCGGCAGCCCCGAGGCAGAAGCAGGCTGCTAAATCGGTGGTTTGCCCGAGGAGCGAGCGGAGGCTTGCAGCAGCATGGCTGCTTTCTCTGCACATTCCTCTGGTGACGCTGCTTATTACCCAGCATGCAGATAACCCTGAGTCAAGGCTTTGGTATGAGCGGCGCTGCCAGGAGCTGCGTGCTCGGAATAGAGGGTTACAGTTTAAACCGAGGTGAAGCACCGTCCCCAGCCAGCTGCACCCCGCCTCCCCTCCTCGGCTGGGGCCAGCCACCCCTTCACCTATTTGCAGAAAAGGAGCTTTCCAGTCCCTCCCCTCCACCCCACCGCTCAGCCAGGGATCATTCCCATTGAGAAGCTCTCAGCCTAATAGTAATCCCGACGAATTTAGCTGCTGCTAATAAATCCCACCCCTCCGCCCCTCCCAACCTGCCTCCATGCAAATCCATTTGTAGGTTACTTGAACAATAGCGGAGCTGTAATCAGCCCTCCCCTCTGGCAGCCTGCAGGGAGGGAGGGGAGGAGGATGATGACAGTGGGGAATTCTGCTCTGCTCCTTGAAGCTGCACAGACATGTTTCGTGTCCCCGTTCCCATCCTCTGCGCAGAGGCAGGCGGGCGAGCGAGGGATCACATGGCCGTCTAGGCCGGGCCCTGGCCAGCGGCGATTGCATGCCGTGGCAGCCCCGTGCCCCGTCCCGGGCCCGGCCCAGCCCGGTTCGGTTCGGTTCAGTTCACGCCTCTCTGCCCCTGCCCGAGCCGCCGCGCCGCAGCTGTGCCAAGCCGCTCCGTGCCGCGGTGGGGTTGCCAGGCTCAGCCTCCGCTCACAGAGCACTGAACAAAGCAAAGGGCCTTCGCGCTGGCCAGAAAAATACGGGAAAACTCCCCAGTGAAGCAGGTTCGGGGGAGCTGGTTGCCCTGGCACAGACGGTACTGCTGGGAGAGCAGTGTCAGCCAGAAAGTGGCAGCTCCCCACTATAGCTCTCTGGGTACCAGGGGGAAAACGCGGGCTTCTCACTGTTTTAGCTGATCGGTGTGGGAGGAAGGTGTTTTCCTGAAAATACGTTGCTGTTCGACAGCAGCTCACATCTTGGAGGTTTCTCTGCAACGGGTCATAAAAGCAGCAGCGAGTGCATGTGGCCGCGCAGGGCTCCGGGGGGAGGGCTGTGAGCGGATGCCAAATCAGCTGAAACCTAAGAAGCTTGACCTTCCTCACCTCCACCCCTGCTCCCACCGCCTCCAAATAAACCTTACAAGGGCGCATCGGGAAGGCAAGGCACACAGCAGCGAGGGGAATGCAATCTCGGCCCAGCAGCAGGCAGGGATGTGTGTCTGTGAGGGGCCGGAGGGACGGACGCTTCAGGGTAGCTGTAGCCACAGTCAGCAACACACGCTGATACCAGCAAGGCTCATTTCGTCGAGCCGAGCGCAATAGGCAGATTGTGCAATCTTGAACCTACCTAGCCCCAAGCAGCTCAGCCAGTCCAACCAGTCAGAGACCGTACTGGCCAGACAGACTGGTGACGAGCATCTTCCCCCTCCCATTCACATGTCTAACTGCTCCCTTCTGCTTTTCACTCTACAGTTCCCTGAATCGCTGAAGGAGAGTGGGCTTGCTGTCAGAAACTTGAAATGACACGTAATCTCCCGTGGCTCTTCTCACAGAGGTAGGCGAGAGCCCGTTCCCAGGGAGAAGACCCGGGTTCCCACAGAGCCTCCCAGTCAGGGCCAGCAGCATGGGGTTGGGCTGCCCTGTGGTGAACAAGTGGAGAGGGAGATACTTGTCTGGCTCGTCAGAGGAGACCAGTAGTAGCCTCGCTCGATGCACACACACCTAATCCTTCTTTTAAAACATACACTCGGGAAAAGACCTTGTCTGTAGTTCTTTTCACATCACACCATCAGCAGAGGCATTCCCCTTCCCAGTGTGCATTACAGGTTTTAAGGTAGGGGCTGAAACAACAAAAGCTTGGTACACACTTTTCAGACACTGTGAAAATAAAACCAGCAGTGCCTATTTCTTTACAGGAGGCTGTAACTATGCCTTCTGCGTCTTCCAGGGGATGGTTGTAATGATAACCATGTAGGTACAGAGGTACGTTTTGGGTAGAAAACGCATGCTGTAATGGATTCCGATGGCTGAACGCCAAGGGGGAAGCTGTTCTGCTTCAAGAATAGCCTTACGAGAGTCAGCATTACAGTGACAGTTCAGTACTCCACTGCAAATCTACAGGATGTGTCGCTTTGGCAGAGAAAGAGGCTGCTAATGCACAACACAAACCACCCTACTATGAATGGAGAATGGCTGCATACCACAGGAAAAGAAAATGGCAAGACCTAGGGAAGAGGGAAGCTGCAAAGAGTCTACTGCATAGTAAGCTGGGAACCTGAGAGCTCTGAGGAGACAAAGCCCTTTCCCTTTAGGGGAAGAAAAACTCAGCTTGCAAGACGCGTAAAGAAGCGGACAAGCGTTTTTCCAGCGACTGCTGCAGCTCTGCAAAGCTATGCTGGCAGCCAGCCGGTTTGAAGAGATTGCAGTTTCAAAACAATGTTAGTCCTGACTCGTTTGGAGCTCAAATGTTAAGCAGGGGGGTTGGGGAGGGGGGAAGCGTGTTTGTATGCACAACATTGCTAAGCAAATAAAAATGATAACAAGGTTTGTACTAAATGACACCATGATGCATTCGTGAACTCAAGCTCCTGATGGAACTGTATAGTATTTCCCCCAAACGGACATAACATTTCTTCACTGCACAAACACTTCCAACTCGTACAGAGCTGCCAATGCTTAAAAAACAAACATCCAGTGACACACATGTTCTAACCCATTTCTTAGAAAACAGGCCACAAGGCTATTAAAAGAAATGTCAAGAATAATCTGAGAAAAAAAAAATCACAAAAAAAAAACCCAACACACAAAAAAACCCAACCCTCCTTGGGAAAATAAACCATTTAAATACTTCCCCATTACAAGAAGGAATGAGAGCACAACAAATGACCACCTGGACAAATAAATTCACTTACATGATTTATTCAAGCAAACACTGGGCTTTACCTTAAATAACTGGCAAATATGGGGGAGGGGAGCATTACTGAATACAGAATTCAGCTGAATCTCTGTACGTGAGACTTGCTCAGCAGCTCCCTTCTCCTCCTCCTCGAAGAAAGGTTACAGCTTGTTTGTAAGCTGTGGACATCTTCAGAAAGAAGAAAAATCTATGGAGTAGGTTCAAAGAACTGCTGGTTAGTATGCCCAGGCTGGCTGCTTAATGAGCCAGAGTAAAAGGAAAGGTCACATGGTTACAAAAATCCTCCATACAACAAATGCCCCGTAGCTACGGTTAACTTTAATTAACTGCAGTATTACAATTCACTTCAAGTTTATTTTCCACCTATATCTACTGCCCTTTACCTTTCCTTTGCCTGCTAAAAATCAAATTGGTGAGTCTCGTAAGTGGACTTACGTTTCCAAAATTCTGACTGATAAGAGCTTTTCAAGAATGCTCTGCAGTTAAAGAAACCCACCAAAACAGGGCTCTTCTAACTCCAACTACTGATGACTGATTTCAAGATTACAGGAGTGGTTCTGTTTATATAAATCAGAGTATCCACACTTCCATGACATAATTAAATACTGAATAGCCAGTAGTTTTTATCTTTTAATGGCAGTTGCAATTCACACATGAATATTACTTCTCTCCTCATTAGGTTTAAACTCGAATTTCATCCATGTGTATAATTTTTTTTCTCTGACAGTCATGAGCTTACAATGTTAGTCATCTCTTGTGATTTAGATATAAACTGCTGTGTGGGAACTGCATGCTTAGAAAGAATTGAAAATAGAATCAGTACAAATCTATAGTCTAAAAAACATGGAAGTTGTATCCAATAATTAAAACACATAGGTTGGATCTAATAATTAACTGAAAACATTAATTTTCTGCTTTATTCCCTCCAATTCACTACATCAGAACAATATGTTCTGAGATTTTTAAGCACCAATATATCACTTGGCAGAAAAAAATAAAGTATATATATACATAAAGTCATCGTCTGAAATCACAGATACAGTGATGCCAAAGACTGAATCTCAAAACTTAACCCACCCATGCACACACACACACACACACACACACACACACACACAAAATAGCCAGAGTTTGTATCTATACATATGAGCAAAGACCTGTAGGCATACTAAGCACAGTCTCAAGGATTCTACCATTCTTTCCACCAGGAAAACAAATGAAAAATCTTAAGAGCAGGCAGATACCAAATGCCATCCAGACCTTTTTTATAGTACCTCTTTATACAATATGAGGTTTTGGGGTGTGGGGATCCTTAATATTCAGTAAAACTCAGGGCTCATAACCTATGGCAGTGTTGCATTTGGTACAGCTCTGTGTTCTGATGGTAAAACTGCAAAGAATTTCTGCAGTGCTACTGTTTTTGTTCCGAGTTTCCTATCTTTCCTCCATTTGCCTCACTGGAAAGGACAAAGTTCACACCAGGTTTGTTTGCATTTTCTAGCTAGTATGAGGCCTGTGTATTTACTTTGCCTGTTGATCACCAAACAGGTACTGCAGTGCTCCCCCATCTCCAGAAAATGCCAATGTCACATAAAATAATTACACAAAGAATCACATATGATCATTGCCAAAAGGAAAGCATCTAAATTCAGCTCTTTAAGGCAGCTTCCTCGTCTGAGAACACAACACAGCCCCTGAACTGTTCACCAACTCAGTTATGAAACGTCCTTGCCCAAATGGGGCAGGTACCCCCCAGCTGTAACATTAACTGTAGAAGCTGCTATTCCCGCTATCCTTCTTAGCGCTCTGCTCAGCTACATATCCTGCCTTACCAAGAGTCCACGGCTAATGCTGAGCTTTGACGACTGCCCTTAAAATCAACGAAAATTGTTAACCACGTGATGCTGTGTTTTTTTGTGAAAGAAGGTTTCATTTCAAACCTCAAGCCTCACTAAATTGTTCAGGCAATGGATGCATCCTGTATTACAAACACTGTTTGCAGCTGGAGAGCTGACGGGGGGTGGGGGGGAGAAGGGAGGAGGAAATGAGATGCAGAAAAAGTAAATAGAAAATGCTTAGTCAGCAACTGTTACTGCAACATTAAAGGTGAAATGTAAATAGGCACCGTGCCAAGATTTAGGTAAGTTTGATAACACCATCAACATCATCATCTTAGTACATATATGTGAAAACGTGCATACAAGTGCCAAAATTATCACCACGAACCCGAGGCTCTTGGTATAATGGAGACTTTAAAAGGCAATATGGCTTGCCCATGCATCTAAGCTCTGAGAAAAATAAAACTTGCTACTCGAGAAGTATTAATATCAATTGAATTTATTACAATTTACTAAGCTCCAAGGCACATTACAGTGTTCTGTTAACTACAGAAATGTATAAAGGACAAACAGAGCATGTTTTTCATGTACAGCATTTTGCTCTACTGTTCAAAAGCATCCGTGCATCAATAAAAGCAAAAACAAAAAACACATGAAGATTAAAAACGTTCAGATCAATAGAAACAAACTGAAACATTTTCCTTACAAACTTGCAACAAAAAACACCCTCCCCCCAGAGCCACCCCACCGTTTTGCAAACAAAAAACAAAACCGAAAAAAATAAAGTGAAAGACTAACACTCAGGGCTTGTAAAACATAAGCTGTCACCATTTTTTGTAGCAATTTTTTAGGCATCAACACTGGCCTTGGCAAAAAAAAAAAATTTTTTTTTTTTTTAAGTTTTTCTTCTTCTTTCAGAGAAGTGCATACATTTACAAAAATACACACCAGCAGCAGGTAATCGCTAAGGGCTATTAACTTTGTACCTAGCCAACACACTGCCAAAGAAATGAGAACAGGTATTATGTAGTAACCAAACAATATTATATTCTGTTTAACAAAAACCAGCTCTATCCTTCAAATGAAGAAGAGTACATACCTTTGTTTCAAAATATAGAAACATACGACGAAAATAATGTCTATACATAAGACTAACTTTTGCAGTTTGTTATATTCACAATTCTACATCTTCAGGAGTCTGAAGGGATTGGATTTCCTACTCAAGGGTCTCTCTCCTTTTTCACTTTAACGTCCCCAGCTAAAATGGTCGCGATCTCGCCCTGCATAAATGCCCAAGGCACATTGGAACCGACTAGGGGGCATTTCTCTCCGCTGGGGCAGTAGACTTCGCCAGTCGCCCCTTGGGCCTTGATGCTCTCTCTCGAACAAGGGAAGCAGAACTTGTGGCTGGGCACAGAGGGGCACTGAACAAAGTGGGTGTCCTCCAAGCGTTCGTGGCAAATGGTGCAGCACAGGGGCCCGCTGTTGGCCATGGGGGAGTCCGGAATGTTTTGGGGGTGCACTTGGTCCATGGCGGGGTGAGCGCTGGGGGGAGGAGGGGCCACTTGCAGGTTCATATCCCCGTTGCGGGAGGCCAGGCGACGCTGGCCCGGCACCGAGGCAGGCGACACGGGGCTGCTGCTGTTCCTGCGGGTGGACGTGGTGGAGTGCACCGAGCTGCCGTCCTTGGGCGAGTGAGCATTGCCCAGCGTGTCGGCCACCGACATGAGCGCGGCCATGGGGGACTGTCCGTTCTGGGGGGCGGACTCGGGCGGCGTGGTCCGGTTGGAGTGAGGCCCGAGGGGCGGCGGCGGCGGCGGCGGGGGGCCCCCTCCGTGCACCGCCCCGAAGCCGCCGGCCGACATGGTGAGCTTGAGCGCTTCGCTCTGGCTGGCCATCCACTGCTGCCGCTGCTGCTCGTCGCTGAGCTTCAGAGCCCCCTCGGCCGAGTCCGAGGGCTCGGGAGACGCTTTCCTCTTGCGCATCGCCCCGCCGCCGCCGCCGCCGCCGCCGCCGGGTCCCCTAGAGGCGGCGGCCGTGCCCTGCGCCCCGCCGGCCCCGGCCCCCGGCCGCGGGAGACTCACCAGCGCCGTGGGCAGCATGGGGCAGCTGGCGTCCAGGTAGGGCTGCGGCAGCATGTCGGCACCCACCAGCTCCTTGAAGAAGCGCACAGACTCGGGGAGCAGGTCTCCCAAGAGCCGCCAGTCGCCAGAGCCGTGCTTCTTCTCGTACTCCAGGTACTTGAAGCCCGAGGAAAGGCCGCGGCCGAAGTCCTTCATGCAGTCCTGGTACATCTGCTTGGCCACGCCGGAGGCGCTGGAGAAGACGGTGCCGGAGCCGCTGGGGTACTCGATGAAGAGCTTCAGCTCATAGTCCATGCCTGGCTTGGAGACGGCATCGAAGGCAAAGACGCGGCCCAGCAGGGCGTGATCCTTCTTGAAGCGCACCTCGTACGGGGTGCAGCCGGCCAGAGTGAGCAGCGTGTCCCGCACGATCTTGGGCTTGCTGGCCCACTCCTCGGCCCGGTTCCGCAAACTCTCGCTAAGCTCGGCCAGCGCCTCCGCGTTGCGCTGCTTCTCCTTCAGCTCCCGCTCCTGGTCGCTGCTGGACACCGAGCCCGGCCGTTTGCCGCAGGCCTCGGAAGACGAGCCGCCGCCGCCTCCGGCTCCGCCGCCGCAGGTGCCCCCCTGAGAGGAGGCGGAGGGAGCTGGGGGGCCCCCTCCGCCGCGGCTGGTCAGGCCCCCGTGCGGCGGGGGCAGCGCCACGCCGGAGGCAGCGGGCCCGTTGAGCAAGGTCTGCGGCAGCAAGTTGGGGGGCACGTTCATCTGAGCGCCGGCGGCCCCCGGAGGCAGGCCGGACACCAGCCCCCCGTGCGCCCCGCGGCGGGAGGAGGAAGAGGAGGAGGAGGAGTTGGGGCTCTGCCTGTTCAGCTCCGGCGGCCCGTCCTCAGGCGGCTTGGGGAAGCCGTTGGGCCCCCCCAGCCCGTTGGGCAGGCGGGCGCCGTGGCTGCTGCCCAGGCTGCCCGGCGGCGGCGGGTACTCGAAGCGGCTGCGCTGCTCCGCCGCAGCGGCGCTGAGCCCGTAGCGGTCCAGGCTGGACTGGGTCAGTCCCGCCGAGGCTGCTTTGGAAGAGGCGTCCACATGGTTGAGCTGCTGCTGGGCCGCTGCCGCCGCCGCCGCTTCTTTGGCGGAGAGCGACACTGCTTTGACGCCGACCGGCGGCGGGGGGCCCGGGGAGCGGCCGTCCTGGAAGCAGCCGTGCGCCCGCTTCAGCTGCCGGGCCGTCTCGATCACGAACTCGATCCGGTCGGCGCCCTCGTAGTTGACGCAGCCCCGGCAGACGGGCTCCGTGAAGTCCCAGATCATGGCCCAGGGCATGCGGGGCAGGTCGCACAGGTAGCATGACTGTCTCCGGGACGACGACACCTGCGCCGCGGACATGGTGCTGCTGGCCGCGGAGCTGCTGCCGCCGGGCTAGGGGCTGGCTCAGTCTTCCCCCCCGGGCTGCAGGGGGGGTGGCTCTCCGTACCTGATCCTGTTGCCCCTTTCAGCGGGGGGGGGGAATCGTCTGCTTTTAGTTCGCTTCTGCTGCCGCAGAGGGCTTCTTCTACCTGGTCCTGCCGCTGCTGCCCCGGTGGGGTGGGAACCGTTTCTACTGCTCCTCCGGGGGGCTGGGTGGGGGTCGCCTTCTAGCCGCTTCTGTTTCCCTGCGCTCTCTAGCTCTCCGCTGCCGCTGCTCCTCCTCCGGGAGGAGGCGGAGGTGCACGGAAGAAGATTGGTGGGGGGGGGTGGGGTGTCACCTTCCACCCGCCGCGATCGCCTCGCGAGCTCGCACTTCGGTACGTGCCGATCCACCGCAGCGAGCCAAAGAGGGACACCCGCACGGAGCTGTCCGGTCCGGCTGCGGCGGCGGCTTCCCCGAGCGCCGGAGGAGAGGTAGCGGCCCGGGGGCAGCGGCGGCAGCAGCGTGGCGAGCGGCGCCGCCTGCTCCTCACTCACATCCTCGCCGGCGCTCGCAGTCCGAGCGCGGGGTGCTGCGCGCCGCCGCCTGTGCCTGCGCGCTCCCTCCCCGCGCCGCGCCGCGCTCCCCCCGCGCCGCCCCTCCCCTCCCCTCCTCCGCGCCGCCCTCCCGGCTCGGCTGCGCCCGGGCGGGGCTCCGCGTCACCGCCAAGCGCCCGCCCCCCCTGCTCCCCGCTCCCCTCCCCCGGCCCCGCACCGGCCGGACCCCGGCACCGCGATCCGACGCCTCGCCAGCGATAACCAAACGTGACATCTACTGGCTGAGCCCTGGAAGAGCTCACGCCGCTCCCCTCTGCAACTCCTCCTCCTCCTTCCAACCCGGGATTCACAGTAAAAGACAACGCTCTCCCTTTTCACGCCGAGGCCAAGAACGGAGCGAGGGGCGTTGCCGGGTTCCATCTCAACGTGTTTGTGCCCGATGCGTCCGAGTTTGTCGGCAGCAAACTGCGACACGGTTTGGAAGCAGGGTTATGGCACGGCACGAGGTATTCAGATTTCCTCTCAAGCAGGTCGTGGTAAGATGTGACCTGTGCGATGGTGTTTTGAGGAATGAATACGGCCAGTTTAGAACTGCCTCTGAAGGTGGATTCACGCTGCTGGCTGGTGAGCTTGACGCGAGCTCGCGCGCACGTGAATGCACGCTCGCAATAATCATAGAATGGTAGGGGTTGGAAGGGACGTCTGGAGGTCACTGAGTCCAACCCCCCCTGCCAGAGCAGGGTCACCCAGGGCAGCCCACACAGGAACAGATCCAGGGGGGTCTGGAAAGTCTTCAGAGGAGGAGACCCCACAACCTCTCTGATCAGTCTGGTCCAGTGCTCTATCACCCTCGCAGGAAAGAAGTTCCTCCTCATAATGTCACGGACTACCTTCTACATCCACCTACTCACACGCTCCCATACACCCCACCCGTACATCTGCAGCTTTGCAGACACGTGCCTGTGCCTGACTAGAAAGCGGTTACTAAAGCGAGGTGAAATACAGCTTGAGAGACACCAAAACAAAACCTGTGCTTTAGGTGGGTAATTTACCTGTCACCCAAGTGAACTCTGCCAAGATCCCCTGGTAGCCGCGGGTGGGGGCAGGGGAAGCAGCATCCCGTGCCAGTAAAGCACCAAAGACCCGACAAAGGATGGATGGGGAGGGAAAGGGAAGTGGGTGTAAGGCGGAGAGCGGGGTGCTGTCGTCAGATGGTAAATGGTAACGTGTCACCACAAGCACAAAGAAAACTGAAGCCTCTGACAAGGGCATGAGGTGGGGAGGCTCTGACAGCGTGTGCCTCGGGATCAAAGTGTGCACAGAAGAAGCTCCACATTTGGAGCCAGGAGGTGATGCAGCTCTGTGAGGACCTGTGGGAGCCATGCAAGGAATCATAGACATGTTAAGGTTGGAAACGACCTTCAAGATCAGCAAGTCCAACCGTCTACTAAACATTATCATCACCACTAAGCCATGTCCTGAAGGGCCATCTGGATATAAACATCTGGATGTTTATATCCAACCTAAACCTCCCCTGATGCAACTTAAGCCCCTTTCCTCTTGTTCTGTCACTAGTTACCTGGGAGAAGAGACCAACACCCACCTCACTACAACCTCCCCTCAGGTAGTTGTAGAGTGATAAGATCTCCCCTCAGCCTTTTCTTCTCCAGACTAGACAACCCCAGGTCCCTCAGCCACTCCTTATAAGGCAGAAGCCACTGGACCCGCTCCATTGACCAGGCTTATTAGGTCCTTCCACAGCTTTCAAGCACCAACACACAGAAACACAACTCAACCCAACCAGTACCTGCAAGCACCAGGTCCTTGAGTGTAGAAATCCACTGCTGTGTTCACAGCCCTTCCTTTTTTTTTTGAGCAAATTAACTTTGTTTTCCTTCTTCTCTTAGGGCAGACTTGCATTAAAACTAAGGAAGGCTGAAGCACAGTGAAAACCTCAGGTAACTCCTTTCTCCACTTCTCAAGCCTCAGGATGGAAATCACAGAATCACAGAATATTAGGGGGTGGAAGGGATCTCCAAAGATCATTGAGTCCAACCCCCCTGCCAGAGCAGGACAGAACTAGAGTAGATCACTCAGAAATGCATCCAGACAGGGCTGGAAAGTCTCCAGAGAAGGAGACTCCACAACCTCTCTGGGCAGCCTGTTCCAGTGCTCTGGAACCCTCACAGTGAAAAAGTTCTTCTACATATTGAGGTGGAACTTCCCATGCTTGAGTTTGAATCCATTGCCCCTCGTCCTATCACAAGGCACGAGTGCAAAGAGGTTGTCCCTGCCTTCTTGACGCCCAGCCCCCATGTATTTACAGACATTAATCAGATCCCCCAAAGCTTCCCCGAAGTGCCAGTGGCCACGTGCACTTCAGAACCACCTCTCCTCCTCCTTCCATTTCAGCTGAGATTATTTTATTTCCACTTCGAATAAAAAACTAAAACCTCAGGAATAATTCACAGACACAGAGGTGGGCAGCGGGGCAGGCTACGCAAGAAAAACGCGACCAGCTTTAAAATACAAATAAAGAAAAGAAAATAAAAAAGAGAAAACCTCTCAAAACTGATCACAAACTTGGTTTCTGTAGCTGGCACCAAGCAGCAGTCAGGGCTCCGAGCAGCAGGGAAGAGAACTGGATTCCAGCAGGCACACCAGGAGCAGCGGTGCCGGGTGCTGATGCTGCAGAGCAGACATCAGGGGAAGCGAGCTGGCTGCCGGCCAGAGCCAGTGACCGACCCACGGCATGGTCCAGGAGAGATCGCTGATGTCTTCAAGGTGACCTTTCACACACACTCTGTCCCAGCAAACCTGGCGCTTCTCTGGGCTATACTGGACGAGATCAGCAGAGGTCGGGCTCTTGGAGTTACGCACTCTTCATACAAATAGGATTTTCTTGTGGGTTTTTTTTTTAATTTATAATAATTGACTGCACCTCATTTGAGCAAAGTAGCCCTGAGTGCTTTCTTCCTTCCCCCCTTCCCCCTGTTTTGAAGACAACAATCTAACTTTCCATCATTCATTGTCATTCAGGCAGGCAGGAAGTTAAAGAACTCTAATTTTTGCCCTGGGTGTTCGTGCGTTGGCAGAGGGGTTGGACTCGATCTCCAGAGCTCCCTTCCAACCCCTACCACGCTATGAATTTTTAGCCATATTGTCTATTAAAAAAAAAAAAGTTAAATGTTTCTTAAAAGGGCAGGTGCATTAACTAAAGCTGCCTCGGGACAAATGGAAATTACTAGGAGCACTCTGCTTTCCTGAATGCGTTTTCCATAGATTATTTATAATTGAATGAAACTAATTACAGCCTTTGTAATGGAAACTGTACATGAGTTCAACGTTGCCACTTCTGCAGAAGCTGTGGAGAGTACTTCATGAGCAGAAAAAGGTCTCTGCGTTTTTATGAAGGGAAAAAGAGGTAACAACTTTTCAGGAAAAACAAAAAAAATTCCTGTAAGTAAAACAAACAGTAAATGGGCTGGGTACAAATGTCAGCAGCGCAGCTCAAAAGGGCCCTGGTGCAATGGAGAATCAGATCCCAGATTCCAAGAAGCCATCTCACAGCCAGAAAACCTGAAACTAAGGATTTCCTTTGCTTCAGAGAAGGAAATAGAGCTTAATTAAGCTCAATTTTCTAAATAACTGTTATCCTCTGTAACTAATCAGTACAGTTTTAAATCGGTATCAGACCAACGCTTGCTCAAAGAGTGGGAAATGTTCTGCTTTCAAAACTCTTACCCTGCTGACAGCTGAAGAAGTTGGAAGGCTGAGGATAACACACACTGGCGTGTAGGTTTTATTTGCAATCAGAAAACATCCTTTGCTGTCCTACAGAGCAGTCCTTAAAACAAGGGACAATCTTCTCCTGTGCACTGAGGTTTTTGCCAGCGAGAGAAAGCAAAGATAACTGGGGAAGAAATTAATGTAGTTTTAAAGCACTTTCTGAATTCATTCAGCACTTTCTGAATTCATTCTGAACGAAAGAAGGAAAATGTCTCAAGTTACTGCCAGGAAACTGAGGAAGACCCAAATAAAATTATTTGAATAATCATTAAAGAAAATGCTCAGCTTGAAAGACACTTCAGAGAGAGTTCTTGGTTCCAAATCAGCTAAAAGCAACACGGCCATTGAGTTCATCTGTAATTATCTGATATGAATTTGGCCCTGTCAGTAAGCTAAGCAAGCGCGTATCAATTACGAGGCTGCCAAATGCAATGCAGAATTACACTCTGGCATTCTGTGACACGCAGGAAATGTTTTGTACTGCAGGAAATATCTGCCAGACCGTTTCGACTGCTAGGGGTCACAAAGCTTAAATTTCTTCTTAATCACTTCAGTGTAATCAGTAATGAAGCCGTGCAATGATTTAAGAGGTATCTATAGGCAGATAACACTAATATATAGAATAACAGCATACTTGGATTTTCATTTCCCTCCTAGACTCACATAAAAATAACATCTGAGTGAAAATCAGAGCAGCTGCAAGAACATTGTTGATCGTGTGTTCTAGATTTATTGCTGCTTCTCCGGGATATGTTATGACAGTACCAACTAGATGTCAGCACGGAGGAGACCCGCTGCTCTGCACTGCACATAGGCTCTGATGCCTGCTGGGCACTAGCCAAGAACCTGGGTAAATCTTCTCTTAAATTTCTCACGTCAGATAAACTAGCAGACACAAGCGTCCTTGATGAAAAGAAATGAACCTGAGGCAACGTGAAGTAACTACAAATACCAAGGGAAAATTGGATCAGATTACAAGCGCGTGGTTTAGTTTGTTTGCTTTTTTAATAATCTACATATTATACTAAGTCAGGTGTTCTAAACTGAAAAGAGCTGTGATATTAGGTATCTTTGAAGGTTAAATGCAAATCAGCATTTTTTTCTCCTAGTAAAACACTTCCTTAGATACTCTCTGCCATAGCTTTTTTCTGTAGACTCTTTAAAGTATTTTTTTTCTCTTACATAATACAGTGACCAGAATTCAGCACAGGAATTTAAACATTTAGATCTGAGCACTTTCCTCCTCATTTGGTCTCTGCAAGAATTCCTTTACTTTCAAGACAGGCAGACCTATATATACACTTCTTAGATTAGTTTTCACCCTGCTTAAGGCCACACTGTGACTTTTTTTTTTCCTATTGACAGTCATGTTGAAGCTCATACAGATGTAGTCAGCTGCAGGATCAGTCATTTCAGTAATTTCTGATCTAATCTTCAACACCTTGACAGGACACCTGCCAATCATACGCTGCTATTATGAGGCAGTTCTGACAACCTAGTTCTTTCCTCCTTAACCTGCCACTTACAAAAATGGATCCACTGTATTTTTATCCTTTACTTATGCAAGTGCTGTCAAATAAATTTGATTCTTTTCCATGCTCTTTTTCTAACTCCTGTACAATGGGTGCACTCGTTACAGACCCATACTACTGTTCTGATGTCTCAGTCAACACAAAAGGGACAGTAAAATTATAAAAGTTAATTTCTTTGCCTTTAGAAACTGACTTTTCTAACCCCTTATACCAATTCCTGTGGAATGTGCCCACGCACTACAAATACACTCCAGGGAAACACCACTCCTAGAGCTCTAGGTTCACACGTTTCAGAGTGTGGAAAGACATTGTTGGTATCAAGTGTTACACACCCCAGTTTAGAAAACCCTGCAGATAAGCCAGAGCTATCTCATTTCCAGGGTTGCTTGTCAGGGAACAAGCTTCCCCCCCCAACCCTTTCATTTCAAAGCAGACTCTACTGAACTCCATCGTAATTATCTGTAATATTTTCATGGACTATTAAACAAAGATCTAGCCGAAGACTAAAAACTGATGCAAAGGCAACACTAACTTGTTCGAGTATTTACTCATCAAATAATGGAAGTGATAAACAGGAGGGGAGGATAATTAGAGTGCGCTTACCGTAGCGGAGAGCTGCGGTCCGTTCAGCTGGGCGTGCAGGATGGCTTCATTGATGGAGTTCTGGATTCCCGTCAGGGCAATTTCCAGATCATGTGAGGCAGCCATTTCATTAGTCAGATATTCCAGCGTGGAGATATACTCCCTCCATTGTGCATCCAGTTCTGACACGCTGGCCAAACAGCCCCTCATTACGTTCAGGCAGTACCCGACGCAGGGTCTGATGAGCGTCAGGCCCTGGCAGTGCGGGCAGTACTGCATCTTCACCAGGGCTCTGCTACATTCCTTGGTGAGAGCTGCGTGTTCAGTAGTATTTATCACTTCGATGCCCAGGCTGAGGGCCTGGCTGAGCATCCTACTTGCCCAAAGAGATTTTGACAGCTCCGTAACCAGGTTTTTAGAATAGCGTCCGAAAGGATTTATGTCCTGCCTCGTAAGCCGCAGACACTCCGCGTAGTCCTCCGATAAATCTGTAATTCCCGGGTTTATTAGCCGACTATACACCAGAGGAAAGAGACTGTCAAAGAACCGCAAGACTGCGCTTTCCACTGTCGTCTCTGCGCCCAGAATGTAGAGAGAGATGTCTGTGAAAAGTTCTTTAACAGGCTCCGCCGCTTCTTTCGCCATGGGTCTGTAAGCCGTCTCGAACAGGGAGCTCGTGCGGTTCTCCGCAAAGCGAAGCAAAGACTCAAAGGCCTCTGAAAAAAAGGGGCAGGGAGAGAAAGAGGTAGAGGTTAAGAGCAAGCACTTGACATCTTAGTCCCAGGACTAACGCTGTCCTGAGCGGGAAGGTCAACAGTTACGTGAAATCTGCAGTAAGAATACGCTAAGAGTTAACACGGCTTTTATCAGTAATATGATTGAAAAGACACTTAAATATTACATGGGTATGATAAAGGCAACACATAATACACAAATGCTTCCTTAAAAAAAAAAAAATGCCTGTATTCTCACTAGCTACACCCTGACCCAAACACTAGAGGTCAATGAAGGACTCGCAGAGACTCCAGTGAGCACAGGCAGGGTCTCCAGCAGATGGGTTTTGTAACAGGCACGGGGTTTGGGCAGTTAGTTCAACTGGGTACACTTCCAAATCATCCCTCCAGCTCAGTCAAAGCCTATGAGAGAACCCAATATGAACAGAAGTTGAAGCTTTCGTTTCACAGCACTGTGAATGGGTGGCTGAGAGGCTCTTCTTGCAAAGCACAGCTCAAAACTGAAGGAAAGATGCTGTGTGAATAAATTCTCTCCCTGTTACCATCAGCTAGGTTTGGACACCAGACAGTTGTTGGACAGGACTTGATATCCAGTCCACTAGGAACCAAAACCAAAAATGAAATCATAAAGTCAGGAAAACAGTATTGCCTTTAACTACAGCACTTTTGAGCGACCTAGAAAGAATATCAATATTTAAGGAGTGCCACGGGTAATGCATTTCAAATTGCAGAAGGCAAACATACACCAAAACCACTGACTGGGGTGCTAGAATTCATAGACAGGGGCAAGGAAGGGATCAGTTCCTAAGATTATTTTTAATGACACCGAAGACAGTAATCCACACCGTTCCCACTGCTTTCTTTGGAAACTCTACAACACCAAGGCCCTGACAGCAAGCGTTCTCTCGACAGCGAGTAGCTCCAGTCAAGGCAGGAGAGCTATCACTTCATACCTGCTGAGGACTGGACAGGTAATGGGGTTTCGGTCTAACCCTGCTCTCCATTCATCCGAACATCGCCGCAACGTTAACGCAACCCGAAGTCTCCCAAAGATCAGCTCGGCAAAGGCCCAGCTACAATACTGGAAGTCAAGATTAGCACACACTGGCAAACCTCTGTAGAAAAGCCTCCTCGGTGCCTTCCTCCGTTACATCTCACCGGGCAACTCGCTCGCTTGTTGTGATAAGCATTACAATCCCTTTACCCCAAAGCGTGATGTCACTGGACGGATGACACAACGCATCTCGTTGTACGTAAAAGCCATCAGCGTTTTACACACGCGCTCGCTGCATCCTTCTGCCAGAGAATCACCTCCGCGTCCCCACCGGTGTCACACCAACTAATACTCTGGAAGTGCTTATAGAATCCTAGAAATTAAGAATTCAGATACACTGGAGTTGGAAAGGAAGCAAGTTCGTCCTCGGGCAGGGAAAGACCTCGCCACGTTTCAGACTGAAACAGACTTTTTACAGACGGCAAATTAGGTTTATAATTTGTATTATTATTATAAAATAATAATAATAAAATGCTGACACAACCCAATCTGTGGTGCAGAAGTTTTTTTGTTAGCCACATCAGCCCTAAGTGCTGGTTTTGTTTGCCACACCTCCCCTATGTGTTTATTTCTATTGCTAGAGAAGAACCTAAACACCATTTTAATTTTAAACAGCAATGGAAATATTCAAAACCTGAAAACAGAGCTTTATGTTTCCCCTTTCAACTACACCTGCCCTTAGGGATATTCAATATCTTACAGGTACTGAGCTTGTCATGAGATTATGGGAGCAGGGACTGGCTCCCACAATGCCAAGAGAGCCTTACACTGTTGCTTTACCTTCCACATCCACGAAGGCAGAACTGCTGGCACCATCCTCCTTACCTGAAAACTAAATGAAAAGTGTTTATGAACGTGCAAGGATCCTTATTGTCCTCAGAAATCACAACCCTAGCGAAAGATAAGAGCAACAGTCCATGACAATGTACATCCTGAGGAAAAAAAAAAGGTTTCAGCAGCTTCCTGGGATGCCAAGTTGTAGACTAGAAACCTGTTAACTGTGAAAATTCTGCATTCAATTAAATACAACCCTGCATTATTCTGCGACAAGTATGAAATAAAAATATTTAATAGGGTCATTTAGTTTTGATTGTGTAAGTGACGAGTTGTGAAGACATACAGCTTCATTCCTCCTGGAAAAGAGAGCCCTAGTATCAAAAATATGGTACAAAAGAGTATTTCCACTTATCGGAGATGTGCTGCAAACACCCATAAGGTATCATTTGCTTCCTTATCACCACTGGTCAGACACAAAGAAAAGACTTAGGCTTGCAGGCACTCCAGCAACGACATTTCAGAAGGAAATATGTAGGTCTTTTTTCATTGTTAAGGCATTAGGAGATGTTTGAGACAATCAAATTACTGGTTTTGAAACCTTTCATTAGAAATGATGGGGCTTCGTGCAGTCAAGTGACTTTGTAACAATGGACAGCTTGCATTCTGGTTGTCCAGAGCGGGCATCTTGTTTTAAAAGGGATTCATTATGTGCTTTTAATGCACCTTGTATGGAGCTTTAAATCCCAAGGAAGGTTTTACCGCTATCTGAATAACCTGGTGCTCATCTGTACAGCCACATTTTAGACATCTATGAACTTGCAAGTGGCTGAATTCTGAGCCTAAACACGCACTGGGAGAAACATCTGAGCATCTTTCACAGCCTTTGGCTTCCACACCTCCCCCAGTAGCTTACAATGTAGTATAAACACTAGGAGACCCTAAGCAACTTCCAACTTGCTGGATTATGAATCAGTCCAAACCCACGTTCTTTTCTTTCCCCAGGTCCAACAGGATCGTTAGCACTGGACCCATTTTTCCAAAATCAAGTCAATCTAAGCACCAAACACCTCTGCGTAGAGAGGACCCTTTCAGTCGTGTGGTAGCTGAGCCTCAGAGTGGGGCTACGGTTTGAACCCCCTCGTCTTCAAAGACCAAAGTCATAAAACTGAGAGCAAACCACGACAGGCATATGTGAAAGGAGAGTTACTGTCACCTCCCCCCCCCCAAACTGGTGAGGTGAGACCACCCTGCAATGGCTCTCCCTGCATTAACAATTCCTTCTGCTCCGTGATAATCGAATGTGTGTTGAACTTTGACTGTAAAAATCCACAAACTTCTAAAAAAACCCCTAAAATAAATATATATATATAAAAGAAGGAAACCATTATATTATAAACATTACTGAAAGGATTTAACAATGCTCAATAAACCAAAAGTAGCAGCAAACAGTGAAACCATCTCTGCAGAAATAACATCTGGGTACATTTTAGATTCGAGTGCAATCACAAAAGAAGAATGACAAATTTAAGTAGCTCCATTATCTGTTTGGTCTCTCAGGACCACGCTAATATTTGGCTCCTTTCCCTTCAACATCTTGCATTTATTACGGAGTTACAGGGTGAATGAAAGCTACAGTTTGTTGAACAATAGCTTCCTTTTAATGCTTTCAATTCCATTAAATCTTCTGCATCTTTATGACTTGCCAAAATAAAGGACAACCTATTAATATTTTGCAGCAGTAGAGTTTAAGTACATACTGTTTGCAACGTGACGCACAGAGAACAATGTACGCAGCAGAAAATCACACCCAGATACACATCTACATGATACACAAATGATAAAAGTCAAGAGTTCTGTGGTTTTGGGTACGCAATGGTCTCTAAATGCATTTAAAAGAATAGGAGCAAGGAGTGCTCAAAAAGCACCATTAAACAAGATGAACAGCGAGGGCTTTTTGTAGATCTTAAGGTTATTTAAAAAAAAAAGAACGTAAGTGCAAAACAACCTTGTGTCACGTTTGCAAAGACAGAACCTAAAAGCCGTTCATTCATTAAGCTGCTTTTGAAAACAACTTCTTAGAACTGTCAGCTTCGTTTCTATTTTGTGCCATTCTGCCAGTAGCAAAGAATGCCAAGCACTGGGAGTTTCATTCTGGGGCCAAAACTCTTTATTAATACCCTACGTTTTCATGAGTTTTTCTGGCTTTAGAACAGCCGTTTTCCTCTACATAAACAGTCGCTTTTGATGACACTGATGGGAAACACCACCTGCATAAACCTATCAGCAGTCTCAGAGAAGCGTGATGCCCACCAGACTGTAGCTGACACTAGACTAACGCTTGTAGGAAATATCACAAGCTTGCATCAAGAATATTTTTGGTCAGAGAAAAAGAGAAAGCTCTCAGAATCTGGGCTAAGTGGAAGCATCTCTTGCTTTCTACTCACCTCCTGCAGCTGCTTTTAGCCAGGCAGAGCACAAAACCGATTCAAAAGCAAGAAAGCCAAGTCAGTTTTGGAAAGCAGGGCAAGGGAAGTTTGAATTCGCTCACCTTGACAGGGTGTAATGTCTTTAGAACTAAGAAATCCTTCAGAATATAGCTCAGACAAGAAAAAAAAAAAAACAAACAGCTTGACATTACTGTGCACAGGGGTGAGGTCCTTAACAGTCTCTCCATGAGTTTGTCTACGTCGATACCATCAGATAAATATCCCATCATATACCTGATGAAAGAAACTTCAGCCTGAGTCATAAAGTAAGAAGTTTGTGCTTCCTTCTCTGTACCTAAGCAGCTGGGGACAATGCTGATTAACTGGAAATCAATGAGCAGGATTAGTTACAAGCTACCATCATCCTTTAACCCTCTGCTCAGTTCCAAGGGTAATTTAAGACCGTTTCTTAACTTAGGAAAAGTTGCAAGGGCTTGAAAAAATTCTAGCAGTGAGACTTGCAGAGCTCAAGAATACCTGGGCTTCTGTTGGTAACATCTCCTGTGCTGGGAGCTGGGACAGAGGTTTGCCACGTGGCCACAAGAAAGCCTCGTGCAGTTTGAGTTTTAGAGCAGCAGACCCACTATTGTAACGGGGTGATGCGGGCAAAGCCAAGACGCTTAGGAAAACCCATTTCCAAAGGGTCTGTTGGAAGACTGACTTCCAAGATGAGCGAGAGGAACAAACAGCACTAAGTACCATCTGAAAACTTCTATCTCGGCATGAAAATTCATTTTGGTCGTTGTTTTAATACGCACAAATCTATTCTTTCAGCCTTGGCACGACTGTGCAATTACATGGGAAGCAACCAACCCCTGAGCCTGCTGCCCCACACCCTCCTCTGAATCAAGCACTCCTATAGTGCACTTGCTGCTTTCTTTTGCTTCTACTTAAAATAAACTTAAAGAGCTACTTTACTATACAAACTTGTATGGGGAAGAAGGGGGGAAACATGAAGCTCACATCTTAGTGAGATTTATGAACACCTTAACCATTAACTTGGGGTTATTTTGGCAGCTATTTGATTCTGGAAGCATCAATAAAAGAAATAAACACGAGCAAGTTTAAAAGAGGCTCATTGCTTCACAGGCTGGAGATGCAAAGAGGGGGGGGAAGGCAGTAAACACGCAAGCCTGGGAGATACTTTAATAACAACAGAACGGTCTGGTGAGAAATCCAATCTTCTGTCCTCTCCGGTCATTTTGTCATGAAACCAAATAATTTCTGTAGACTGTGTGCTGGGGAATATATCCAAATTGAGGGAAGGAGGGACCACAGCGCACACGTATTTGCAGGCAGTGGTCTTGGCTTTGTCATTAACAAAACAGCAGCGGGTAAAAAAAAAGTCCCAAGTAGCTGCAAAATCATTTCTCAAAGACAGGTTAGAGACAGCCCTGAAATCTGCGGTACCAAACCAGAGCCGCCCTTTTTAAAGAAAACACTATATGGAAGAGTTTATGGAAAATAATTAAGTTGGTACGCTTCACAAAATCACTTTCAGTTTGCTAACTTGATTTTTGAGCTGCTCACTAGTTCACCTTCACACTTTGTGCGAATAAAATTAACGAGCTGGCAATTAAATTTAGCTGTTTATTATTTCTCTATACTGCATTTCGGTACAGCTGTACAGCAGGTTATACACTGTAATTACAGGGTGCAATTACTCCTTTTTAAAGTGAGCAGTCTCATGTAAAACTAAATGAGTTGACCAGCCAAAAGCTGGGGACCAGATGTGGTATTAACCTTTTATGACACCACTGGGCTTCCACTGATAGATAAATAAAGCAAGTAGTTCTTTGGGAATATTTATGTGGTAGAAGGCTGATGCACAGCTAACATCACCATGGAAAGATGATCTGGAAGAGCAGGAAAAGCCCTAAGGACAGTGGCTGGACTCTTTATCAAGCTGTGGCTATCAGTATTATTCTCCTTCCATCAAAACAGAATTCCAAAAGATGATTCATATAATTCATATCTGCCAAGTTCAAACCCGTCAGCTATTACTTAATACTATCAATTCACAGTTTTAACAGGAGTTGGGCCAAAATAACTGAAGAAAAAAAATCTATGGCTGTGCTTCGACAGGATTAGCTATGCTTTTTATTTGCCTTCCAAGCACAATTAATTTATAAAAACGGTTCTCAAAATCTACAAGAGAAAAAAAACCAAACCACAAGCAGCTGTGTATCTGTAGGTAGCTTGGTTCTCCACATAACTACCTTTGAAGTCCTTAGGAGGTTTCACAGCAGCAGAAATGGTGTTATCTGAGGTATTTGATCAGTCGCTAACACGGCCAGTGATGACTGGAAGCCGCAGCTACGGCAAGCAGCGCTCAGCTCCCGAGATGGATTACAGCACAAAACGCTTGCAAAACAGCTCTGAATGACAGCTCTGTAACCACCAGCATTTCTTTCAAGATAGAGCCCCAGAAACAGCCTACTCTGCTTACATTAGGTCCGATGTAACTACTTAAATGAACAAAGTTGATGCCACATAAAAAAAAAGCATCTGCTTTTATTTTTTCAGGCTACAACCCTGTGCACATTTGCAAAGATGTACAGGGAACTGAAAAGTCACCATTTTTCCTTAGAAAATAAGTTTATTGTTTAGCATGGCAGTAAAAAATGAACAACAGCTTGAACAATATTTTCTTAAAAATCAACCCTGGGTCATTGCTTTACAGGGTGAGGTAAAGCACAAGTATCTTCTCCAGTAGGTTCTTGCTGTGTATCACTAAAAACAGTGAGCCCCAAAAGGTGCGTCAGCCCAACAATCCAAGACTTTGGTGTGAGACAAGATTATACTGGGCTCTAAAAGAGTGGATTGCTCTCAGCTTGGCTTCTTCAGAACTCGTTTGAATGAGCAGAACCTCCAGTCCCAAAATCCTGCAGACTTTTTCTACCAATTTTCAATGCACAAGAGTCTGGTTATTAACCTGTAACCACACCCTTCTCAAAACTCACACGGTTGCCACCCGAACACGCAGTGAGAGATGGAGCTGTAGGTACCACGCAGATGTGCCTGCATCCGAGGCTAGCCAGGGAGGTGACTCTTCCTGGTGACTGTACATGTTCACTGCTGACACAGAAATGCTGCTGTCACTGGGAGATGGTGCAAAACATTTACCTCATTCTTTCTGGGGTCTGTCACGATGGCTTTTCCACGCGTGCAAGCGGTTTGTCAACGCTGCGAGTCGCTGCTCTATACACACTAGCGTGGGGTTAGTTCAGAAGTGCAGATAACACCCCTACTGCAACCTCTAGGATTAAGGTTTCCAGGTGATCTCTTCCCACTGGCCACTGGACAGAATTAGAAGGGTATCATTTCTCTTTGGATTTACAGGTCTACTGTCATTACTTTTGGAATGAGGTATTTAGTGCATATAGTGTGGTTTCTAGAATAAAACACACCGGTGAAAGAATCTCTGCACATTTGCAACTGCCTTGTGTCACTGATCACAGCACTCTGGATGCTCTGGTCCTATACAGAGTGAAAAAACCCTCTTAACTGGAATCTGTGCCTGGGTAAGGGTGAGGACAACGTTTAAAGGGCAATACATGTAGGACATATACTCCAGGAGCAAGCGAGTCATAGTAACCATGTGCTACTGCTGTATGAAACTCAGAAAGTCCAAAATGCAACTAGGTGGGAACACAGCTAACGTACAAGCAAAATGTGGTTAGAGATACTGCTGGCTTACGTTGCTTGAGGAGAAGCAGTGTTCAGAAAACATTAGGAAAAGAATGGCCAAAAATGCCTTCTGCAGTCTTCCTGCAAATGGCAACCACAGAGAAAGTAAAAACCGTGCCAACTACGCAGAGTGCCAGGTACCAATACCAGAGAGGAACAGATGCCATCATTAGAGAAAGAGGAGGGCAGTGCTGTTGGTGGTCTGCTGGAGCTCCAACACACTGCACATCTGACACAATGGGGCTTGGAGAGCAAGCGACCCGGGCTTGCCAAAACCACTACAGACTTCTCTCTGTTGCTTGACTTGCACAGTGGCACTGATGATGATCTATGAGGCACTGAGCGCTGGGATGTCACCTATAGAGAAGTATGAAACATATCTTTAGAACCCAGATGTGACCAGAGTACTGACTATGCTTTAGAACTTATCTCTGGGACGTTGCTACACTGCATGTTGATGTTTCCTGGCAGGAACACCCTTGACAGTTGCCAGTAACTCTGGGACACGGGAAGAAACTGAGGTATTTTATTTGTATATGTCTGGTGTATTGAATGCTATCAAGAAAGGAAAGTACAAAATAATTTTAAAGGCTTGCAGTAGTTAAGAAGAACCAGAAATCTTTCTTCTGAGCCAATCAAGAGAAAGCAGGAAAATGTAAAAATCTTCTGATTCTTCTGGGAATCTTTTCATTAAGAGAACAGCAATCAGACAGGAATCTCTAGAGGGAATTTTCTCAACCCTCTGATTAAGGAGTTCAACTGGCAGTAGGAAAACTAATACGTTTGTTTCGGGAGGTCATGAACTATTCATGATTTCCAGCTGAATTAGTTAGGTGGTCCACTATGACCTGGTTCTAAAAATCCAAGAGGAAAAAAAAAGCTACAAGAGAGAGGATTAGCTTAAAGATGAAATCTGGGGGGGAGGTTGGTTGTTTTTCACATTTTGTTTTTTTTTTCTTCTTGTTTAGGTACTAACATAGAAATACAGGAAATTATCTCCGAGTTCCATTAAAGAGCTAAGGTCACAAAAAGAGTCTTAAAACCCCCTCCTTTAAGAAAACCCCCAGATTAAATCTGTATTTATCAACAACTCCAAACCAAAGAAAACAGCCTTTATGTAGCAGGACAGCGATAATGCAACCCTGTGTGTTCAACAATGAAGAGTCTCTAACCCAGACCTGCCAGCTGGCTCGGGAACGCTGCTGCGTGTGCCCACACACCGAGCTGCCAGCCCTCAGCTGCAAGGGGGAAGAGGATCAAGGAGGAAGAGGATCAAGGGGGAAGAGGATTGGTACTGCCCAGGGCAGCGAGATGCCGAGCGACCGTCTGCACCACTGCCGTGCGCTGCTCACTTCAGCAAAAGCAGGGGCTGCAAAAACTTGCAGCTGTTTCTTCTGGTTCTGGATGGAGGAACATCAGCTTCCTTCCCCAGTGCTGTGGTCCCACTAACTTTCCCCACTCTTCTTTCTTAGGCTAGTCTACATAGGGAAAATCCAAAATAAACTAAGGCAAAGCAGAAAAGTCCCATAGCTAAGTCTCGGTGCAGAGACAGTCTTTCGTACAAGTAACCATTCAGTAGCTTTTATGGTTTTCAGACCCTTGGACAACTCCTGTCCCCAAAAACTAGAGACATCCCAGCAGTGCAGTAGCATCACTTGAGTTTCAGCTGAAAACACTGTCTGGTATTGTTCCACAGTCCAGCTGCAGGCAGGGTGAGAGCCGCTGGGCTCTTTCATAGCGCACCAAAAAGCACGTAATCCTCGAGATTAAAGGCAAATGTATCGGCCTTGGATAAAACATGGAGGCAAGTGATGCTTAAAAACCAAAAACCTTTCCCACAACATCTATTTTTTCTCTGTCTCCTCTTGTAGATTATTTTGCAAACAGGTTTGACATGGTAACACCACGAGGTAATTGGAAGGACAGGTTTCCTTAAAGACACTGACCTTGTTCTGACTGTAAAGAAAGTCCATGAACAAAAGAGTTTCACTAGACTACTTAAGAAAGAATAATGGAAAGGATTTCCAGGGTGGACTTCAATAGACACTGAATCCAAATCACTATAAATTTAGGAAAATATTCCAGGTGTTGCTTTTTTAAAGTTCACATGCTTACAAAGCCTCTCTCAGGGGAAAAATTATAGGTGGATCAACACTTAAAATAATCCTGTAAAAACAGAACACATTTTTCTTTATGGTGAAGAGCTTCTCCTCAATTTAACCTCCAAAATCCTTCAAGCAAAGTGACTGGCATGTGTTCAACATATGGGTCAGCATTGGCAGAAGTACAGATGTTGGTGATCTGATAGCTAACCAGATGTTTGTAGGGAACTAGCTCCAGTTATTCCCAAAGGAAAGCACATAAAGCCTGTTAGCAGTAATAAATCAACACATCTACTTTTCTCCTGAAGCTCCTTCCTTAAAAGAAGAAAATACATGAAGGTAAGTTCTTCCAATCACATTGACTAGAGAGATTTTAGAGGATAAGTCCCAGTCACACCACTGAAGACCAAAGACACGAAACTTCGGTGGAAAATTGGGCAGTCCTTGATCAAAATAAAGCCACCACGAACACCACATTTCAGCATTGCCACACAAACCCAGACAGCTTCCAAGATGAGGAGGGTTTCACAAGATCACAGAATTTGCTTAAATTCAAGTCGTTGCAGAATTGCAACCCCCCTCGGGTGCTTACTCATCCCCTAAGTCTATTGTGGTCAAATCAAAATTCAGCACATCATTTTTTCCATACGAGTAGTAGCAGCAGAGGAAATTTTTTAAGAGAGAAAAAAAAAAAAAAAAGAGGCTAAAAAAAGTGTGAAGAATTCCTAGATCTGCTTTCTTCACTTCAATTTCCTTTGTATAAAGCTTTATGGCTAGGATCTAGGTGAGCTGACTCAAGGAGCAACCCGAGCAGTTAACAAGCTCCCACGAATAGTCCTGAACTTGGAATATCTGAGGACTTGCAAGGCTGTTAGAAAGGAGCAACTGCTTCCCCTCTGGGCTTGCTGACCTTCAAGAACTTCTACAAAACGCCTATTTGTGATTTTTGATGGGGGGGCATATTAAAGAGCTGATGTTCATTTTGTTAACAGGAGCTTCTTGAGATAGCTCACCCAAGTGAACAAGGTGCCGCGTTAAGTCCCCACTTCAGTAAGTTGCTTGTGTGTCCTCACAACAGTGGCAGACATGCATCATACACACTAAAAGCACCATTTTCTGTGGGACTGGTTTATTCCTATATGAAAAAGGTTCATGTAGGGGTTTTTTTGTCTATTTTTCTGGTACCCTTTTTCCCTAGTATTTCAGAGCTCTTGGAAAATGCTTCATAAAACCCTTGCAGATCTTTTTTGCTTCCTTTCAGTGCCTTCCAACAAGAAATAGCAGTTCTCAATTTTTCTGCCTAAAACTGACATTTTCAACTCGGGCCCTGATTTGCCAAGGTATTTAAGCATAAGCTTCACCTCCTGAGGACCACGGATGTTCTGAATCCTCTGAGTGCAGAGATAAAGGGGAGATAGCAGTTTTCTTCTCTTCCTTTCTCACGTTGTAATACTGAAGTATCAGCTGTGCTGCTTTACTGCTTCCTTTATTGCTTACAGGTATTTGGTACATTACAGCGTATGCTTCGGTTGTTTTGGTTAAACATGGGTCATTAGTGATGGAAACTCAACTATAGAAATCTTATACTTTGAATCAAGGCTCAAAGTATCAATCACATACATCTGTCATACCGGTTTTAATACGTGACTGTTAAAACCTCTCGTATACATGTAGCTTTTAGAGTTCTCTTTAAAGTTTTGCAACCTTTTACTCAGCAACTTCATGAATAAGACTTTCAGATCAATCAATCTGATAATAAAAAAAACAAATTAGCCATTATGCTACAGTAGGCTTCCACGGGGAATTAAGTGACCCGAGATTGACTGCAGCAATACAATGCTCTCTCGAAGTGCAATTCAGAGCTTGCTTTTCCAGGTAGCTTTAAAGAGAGTTCAGCAAACAAGTATTCAGAAGTAAAGCACCAAACCTGGGATCTACAGAATTGGTATCTTAAGCCTTAACAAGCTCCAATTAAGCCCATGGTGTCTTTAGGAGTCTCACAAACGCAAGCAGCACTGCAGAACAATGGTACAGTGACCAGAAAATTGAAAATATTTATAAATTAAAGACACTGAAAGGTTAAAAGAGGTTGGTATGTAGAGCTCAATATACACTACAGGAACCACTGGACACATCTAAGAAAAACGTTTGGCTTCTATCACGTTCCCCTGATGAACAACGGCTAATCTTACTAAGCGCTCTAGTTTGCCAAGAAGTTTGGGGAGCTGCCTAAACTGGAACAGAACTGGAATGCATTTGAGACACAGGCATCCCTGCTGCAGAGGGACCAGGCTATGACAGGCAACTTCTGCACTCGTAAGCTGCAGCTAGAAATTGCATTTTCCCATTTATTACCCTCGCGCAACTGTCTCCATACTTCTGAATAGAGTCACGGAGTAGATCTTACTGCCAACTTGCTGTCTTCAGGCAGAATATTACCCAAGCACGAAGTCCAAAATTGCACTTCAAGGCTCTGAAAGGAACCCCAGTTCATACACATCTTAGATATACAAAGAGCACAGGGCAGCTATGGCCAACGTGCAGCCATTCACTTTACTACAGCACAGGCCTGGCTGTTCAACGGGGAATTTCTTATTTATTTTTAAGCACAATGAAGTCCATCAGTCACTCTCTCATAATTCACAAAGTTTAATTCTCAACAGGAAGTACAGAGAGCTCCACAGTACGATCGCTTTCTCTTCTGTCACACAAACTCAGTCAAATTTAATCACTCAGGTCTCTCCTAACTTTGTATAATTACTTTATATTAAAAACACTGAACATATGGAAGAGAGGCAAACAGGTGCTTAACTAAAATACCAAGTCAATGAACAATGTATCTTCCAAAACTGTTTATCTTTATTTCAAGGTCATAATCAATACAAAATACAATATTCTGAGTATCACATTTTTTTGCCAGTAAGCAAATTTTTAAAAAGGGGGGAGGGGGAAATCACCACTGTGAAATATTCTCACAGCAACTTTATCACTTCTGTTTCATGAGAAATTTCAAGATTCATTTTCATGATCTAGTAAATTCTCCACTTTTTCTGGATCTTTAAATTCACTTCAATAGACACCTCCCACTGTCTAAGTTCCGCTCTCTGAGGTCCCAGAACCCACTGCTTATTTTAAGACAGACCCTTTGGCCTGAAACTTTACCTGTATAACCCCACAATGGGATCAATCCCTTCAGAAGCACTGAAAGAAACCAAGAAAGGAACCACAACCCAATCAAATAAGGAAACTACTGGTAGATTGAAAATGAGAGAGTAAAGCTTAAGAAATTTTGCGCACTGAAGAAAAACACATTTGCTCCACTTTAGACCCAGTTCATAAAAGCATTTTGGCGTAGACAAAGTTTATCCTAGTTCTGCAATACAGTCCTTAATCCACAAAATCCCCACAGAACCTCAGTGCACACTTCAGTTTTCTGCCAAGAAAACGGATTTGTGAAACAGGGCCTTAAACTTTGTAAAATCACTTGAATTCTATAAGGCTGTTTCAGTTCCTCTGACAAATCTCCTGCCTTCCCATTCCACAAATGTCAAATCGTTTGAAGAGTTTTCTCTTGTCTTTTAGATCACCCTTGTATAAGGACACTCTTCCTGAGATTATGGAAGAAAAATGTTGACTTGATTCATCTGTTCTGGGAAAGGTTATAAACCAGCTCAGCCGAAAGGAACCTGCAATGATCATCTAATCCAACTGCTTGACCACTTCAGGGCTTACACCAAGTTGAAGCACGTTGTTCAGGGCATTGTCCAAACGCCTCTTAAACACTGACAAGTTTGAGGAATCAACCACCCCTCTGGGAGGTCTGTTGCAGTGTCTGACCACCCTCTTGGTAAAGAAATGTTTCCTAACACCCTGTCTGAACCTCCTCGGTGCAGCTTTGAACACGTATTCTGCCTTGACCAAAAGTTTTCCAGTCTTGTGGAATTCCTCTACCCTCACACTCCTGCTTGTTTGCTCACTCGCTGCATTTCCCCATCTGCAACAGCATTCCCTGGCCTGCCTCAGCAATTTTTGGGTTAGGACAGCATGATCACTGCCTTCAGCCTACCAGATCTCACCCCTTTTAGCACAGAGACCTTATTTGTAACCACTTGCCAATTGCCTTAGCAATCTCTGTTCAAGAGCTTTTTACTGGAAGACCTACTACACATCTCATCTAACACCATCACCTACTGCTGGTTCTGGGCAGCCTTACGTGTGGAAGCAGGGTCCGTGGTCTAATCCTGCCAACCAACTGAAAGGGCTGCTACAACTCAGATGTCTCTGGGATAGCACTGCTCCCTCACCTGGGACAAAGATTACAAGGGGATGGATGTTACTGCAGCAAGGAAGGAAGAAGGAAGAATTCTAAGAAAATTTATTCAAGCTAAAAAAGTCAATGACACTTAAAATCCTAATCCTCCACCTCTTCCTCTCCTCAATGCTGGCCTGGCCAGATGATTCCTGCAGCAGGCCAGAGAAGGAAGCTCTGCCCTGAGCAGGAGGTATCTGTCCTAAGCACAGCCCTTTTTGGTTTCTTGAACCCTCACACAACAGAAATAGAGGTTTCGTTGTCAGACAGGTCAAGAACAGATGTCCTGCTACATGCAGCTTTTCAATGGAAGCGTTCAGAGGAACAGATATGCAACACTTAGAAAAACTTCCCCATCCTAATGGAGAGAAGCTCTGTAAGAACCAAGAGCTTCCTAATTCAAGAGACTGTCAAAGCCTCCCTGAAATGGAAATTCACTGGTGCTGAAAAGCCTGCACTGTAATTTAGTGACTGACAGCTAGAGAGAACACACCAAATAGTAATTTAGCAAAGACTAACAGAGCAAGAGACACAAGCTATTAAAAATAAAAGTGGCATCAGGTGAAGGGGTTTTCAAATTTAGCAGACATGACCTTGAGGACTGGTCTCCAATCTTCTCTTCAGAGACCAGGTATAGGAGATTTGCTACCTGGGGAATTTCAACATGGTGATGGAAGCAGAGAGCTCAGCACACCAAAGGAGAACTTCATGGAAACCCTTAATCTGACTCTGAACAGAAGAAATCAGCATTTACAAACCTTATGAAATCCAGTGTTGTTTAATATGCTTTAGGTAATGCTGGTTTATATTGCAGGTTTGGGAACATTATAAATTTCTCTTCAGTATCTGAGCATTAATTTGCCATCCCTGATGACACTATTCACACGCAGTACAATAGCCAAGCAGTCTGTCACACTGGCCAAGACAAACACCCATCCACATCCTCCTAGAGACACAAGGCCTGATGTGACAATGGGACTTTGAGGGATGCAAAAGTGTGTACCCGTTAGTCCTCAAAATCTGCCATCTGATTCAGCTGAAAGCTGCTAAAATACCACAGAACTATCCAAGGAACATTCAGAAATTATCTGGATCTTGTGGTTAACTGGGATGGGATGGCACGGACTTTTGGGACAGAATGCACTCATCATGAAGGAACTACCATACAGGAAAAATCAGAGAGAGATTCAGTCCCACATCTGATAGCACAAAATCATTGGCATCAGATCTTCACACAAAGCTATAGGAAGCCCTGCAGTTGACAACTCCAGGATATAGAATAACATGCCCAGGGGACCCGCCCAATCTCTTGCAGTCTTTCCTGTCTTTAATATACCACAAGAATTTCTTGGTGTTTGTTTTTATGTCTTTGACTCTTTGCTCTTCAAATTCCTTTCCAGGCTCTTCAGTTTCCTTCTCACACTGCCCACTCTGGACTGCACCTCTGTCTCTAGGACCCACTATAGTGTTGGATTTCCAGTTTCTGACAGCTATTTCTTTTTGCTCAAATAACCTCCTGAACTTTGTGTTTAAGCATATGGATTCACTTGCCTTCCTCCTCCTTTTCTCGCACGGTGCTATTCCTATTTGCAGTGACAGATTGTGGTGTGCTTAAGTAGCTACTATGCCTAAACTAAGATTTTAATTCCTATACTTAATCACAGCCAGATATTTAAACAGTGTTCACATTGTCTAGTAATCAAGAGGGGACCCCGAGCACACTGGTCATTATGTTTTCCCATCTCTATATAATCTGGGTTGAACTTCAACTGTAAAGCTGTACTGTCTGAAACAACTTGCACGTTTAAATTTCAGCTGACATAAACCAGACCCAGGCTTCAGCTAACTGAAGGAATTAAGGTAGACAGGCAATATTAGGATCTCTGAATCAAATAGAGCAGTAACATCTACAAAGTCTGCATCACATGGATAAGCATCAGGTTGTTTTGGCTGCAATTGTGCAAGAGTGCCATAGCAAAACTTTCGAAGAGCCCTAGGCTCAGAAAACTGCAGCATCTTTGGAAATGTTTGTTCACATTTTTAGGCAAGATTTGGCTTTGAGATCCTAGAAGTTTTCGTGTACATGACAAACAAAACTTTCTACTTCCTGCAATGTTGCACACATATCAGCCCATAGTACCTAAGCACCTGGGACTTGTTTCCCATTTCAACTAACCTGACAAAACAAAGCAAAAATTAATTAGACCAATTCTCTTGCTACAAATCATCCTGATCTTTTTCCTGAGGCAGCTCAGGGAGTAAAGTCCTTCTCCAACTAAAAGTATTAAAATCTGTCCCCTAATGAGATGCTCCAGTGCATGGTTTCAGGGGTCTCCCTCAATCAATAAATACATTATCCACAGATTAATGACAAAAGTAAATTGCCCTATATCATCCTTCTCACATCTGCTGTATCCTCCACGGATTTGCCTCCTTCAGCCTCTATGAATTAATCTCCTGCACTCTTCCGGACCATTCATCATGCTCTTCCCCACTCTAACTCCCCATCTCCTTGTACCACAGAATGTCTTTCATCTCTGTTGCAGTCAAATTTTGGAACAGCTTTCTTAACTCTATTAATCTCTATCTGAAGACCATTCTTCTTACAGCCATACGACCTCCTCGAGTCTTTTCTTGAGAACAAAACCATCTTACCACTGTCCCCTTCTCACTCCTTCCTGAAACATTCATCCCTAAATTCCATCATTTCACACTCCTTTGGTCTAGCTCCTGAATAATGCAGAAGTTACAAATACAAAAATAGAATTAAATGCTAAATTCATTCTGCTTGCCCAACTGAACCATACAGCTGCAGAGACTGAAATCCACTAAATGGGGATTAAATGTTTTGCATGAAATTTGTACATATGAAGATAATTTAGCATGCCATCTTCTAAATGTACATTTGCTTTTGCATGGAGCTTGCAATACGTCGGTCAGCACATAAAAATAACTAAATCATGCAAAAAGTTTGAAATAAGGGTCTTCAAGACTCAAGAAAATAGTAAAATCCCATCGTAAATATAGTAAAATATAGTAAAAATAGTAAAATCAACAGTATCTTTATTTTTTTTCCCAGATGAAGAGCTAAACCAGTCAGGAATACTCCAATAATTGTAGAGCAGCACCAGCACTCTGAAAAGTCACAACACAGGGATGTCTACAGCCATATTTTCTGTAAAATGTGTCTGGAGCACCGAGGATAAATTTCTCCAGAATACATCAGAAAGTTTGGAACAGACTTCTGAAACAAAATTCACTGGAAACTGCATTCCCCTTGGTGGTTTTGAAAAAACAATCTTCTGCAGTTTGATTTTTAATGAATTACTGGCTTATTAATGCTATCAAAAAAATAATCTTACACTATAATACCCATTACTACTATGGCTTTATATAGGCATCAGCCTACACTTTTATCATACTTCCAATAGACAGACTCTGAATGGTACTTTCACAATCTTAAATATTGCCTAATTACAACTGTTCTCAGGCAAATCAAGGACACTTAAGCCTGTGCATGTCCAAGGCACAGGCAGAGTAGGATGTCAAAGAGAGCATGGTAAAAGAGCTGCTTTCTTTCCTGTATTCCTTTCTTCTCCTCACCATGAGATTGTCTGCCTTCTGTCAGGAACCACTTAGCAGAGGCATTCCTGGAACATCAATCTAAACCTTTCCTGTCAGGTTGGTGGGTAACATTCTTACTCTCCTTTATCTGTGGGTAGACCAACTGCTGACTATACAGTTATTAAAAAAAAAAAAGGGGAAGAAGAAAAAAAAAAAAGAACCAAGTTTCTACTTTTCTGAAGTGTTCAATTCAAAGATCATTGAAATCAGATGCTGGAGTATCATTAATCCATCCTCTTCTAGACATTTCCTCCTCCTCTTTCTTAGAAGCCTGAACTTAAGAGTTACAGATTTGCCCAGATTTCGATTTTTTTCCACATCTGGTAGATCTAGCAGGCTTTCCTTCACTTGCTGAGCAGCACAGATGTGTTGCAAGCCAGAGCTCCCCATCCCGTGCTGTAAAGCCACCCCAAGTGCAATAACCCAGTGCTTGCAGGAAACACTGCACTTGAGCAGAAAGGCTACAAACTCCTGAGGAGCATTAGACATTTCTGAAGTCACTGCTCTGCAACTGGCCTGGATGTTAAATGACCTTTCCCAAAACATTCAGGACTCCAGGAACTGAACATTTGTTTCCACACGCAGAAATACAGCTTTCAGTTCAGCCCTGGAGTTCAGACATCAACATTCTCAGGAATTAATAAGAAGTCAAACCTCGCTCTGGGGATAAAAGACAGCAATGTCTTTGAAGATTCTAACAGTATTCCCACCCCCACCCCCCCTTTTTTTTCTTCTGAGGCATTCCTAGAAATTCTCAGCCAAAAACACAGAACTGAACTCATCTTCTCCCACAATACCATAAAAATGAAGCAGTAAGCACGAGGATTAACATGGCTTTCTATCAGGTGAGCTCCTAAATAGCACCAGACACTACAGAACAGCATAAAGGGAATTTGCCAAACAGAGCTTTATTCACACGTGAGCCTGAAACTTTTGACCTGTCAGAAATATCAGGGACAGTGAGCAATAAGAAAACCTGATAGCACAAATTGTATTTTGCTGCTGGTGGCAAAAGAGGGTGGGGGTTTTTTTTCCAAGAATAAGAAAACAGCAACAAATGTGAACTACTATACAGAAGACACTTAAAGAAAAGCAAGCAGCGTCATGGAATAAGTTCTCACCTATAATCATCTAATTGTAACCTATCTGCCTCTTCTAGGAGCACAATCTTATACAAGAACAAGGTCACAGATCTTTTCATATTATCCAGAGTCAAGCAAATACACCAACAGAAGCAGATAGGGGGTATTTTTAAAGATACTCATTAGTATGGTCACACCTCTACTTGACTGACTTGTAATACGATTCAAATCCCATGTAAAGAAAGATGGGTTTTGAGGGTAAGAACCAAATTGTTACCTGGTGAATATTAGCCAGCGGTTTAGGGGGTGTTTCCAGTCATTGCTGGCAGAATGCAAAACCTATCGCCTGCAGAAATGTTTCCACATGCCACAGTCATCCACAGTTCTGCTATTGATTTACCTACAAATCCATCATCTTCCTTGTACGTCCTTTGATCAAGTAGTGATACCTCAAGGCCAACAGAGCTTCCACGTCTTTAAACCCCGGGTAAAACAGGTTTCCATCTCTCAGCTCAGGTCTGCCTCCGCTACGTAGGAAATCTCTTGTACTCTAGGTTGACTGTTGATCTTATGCACAAAGTTAATCAACAGCTGATGAATTAATGACTTTCTCTTATTGTAAACAAATACCTACCTTATACAGTCCCAAATTGTAGCATAAAAAAAAGCAATCTTAATTAAGCAATTAAGAAATTAAGCCGTTTAGAACCACTTAAGAAATGAAGCAATCTTGATTTATTTCTAGTTAGCCTCACTGAACCCCCAGGGTTACGTGGGCACGTGCACACCAATGAACACGTTTGTGAGCACCTCCAGGACTCGTGCTCCTACAGCATACACTTAAGGTCATTTTCTCCTGGAATGCTTGCAAAACTGGTGCAATTTCCCTGGAATCAGCTACCGTTTAGATAGGAAACGGCACTCTGAGCTTTCCTTTCTTTTCTCTGCAGCCCTATTCCCCTACCACCAGCGGCCTGACAGGTGAGAGATTTTCCTACTGACAGGCTGGCAATTAACCCGCTGCCACAAAAGAATAACAAAGAGCAAAAACAAAATGTGGGAAATGAAAGATTCATCACGGATAGATCACAGAAAAAGCTAGACACGGCAGCGATTCAATCGAGGTTCCTTTTTCCCTGTGGTCGTATAGTCTCTCCTGTACAAACGCAGGGTTGTTCAGTTATTGCTTCAATTCCAGGATTTAATTTCCTCCTCAGCGCTTGAGATGCAAGTAGGGAGGAAAGCAAAGAATGAAAAATTGAAATAAAAGAAAAAAGTCACTACACAAATCTTGCGCTTTACCTTAGGCTGGTGAACCTGGAGCAGCAAAAAGCTTCAGCTACTTGCCCACCCCCCACCTTCACCCACCCCCCCCTCCTGCCAAGGGAAACAGAGCCAGTTTTTAAGTCCCAGTTCATTTTTTTTTCCCCTCAGAAAACTGAGGGGTTGATGTCGACTTTGGTTTGTTTATTTTCGTTTCTCGCTAGCATATTCTGACGCCTTAATGAAAATTACAGCTCCAAACATTTCGTAAGCTTTCAACAGAAGTTCCACTGGCTTTGCAAACACTTCTGTTTATTAACCTCTTAAGCAGAAAACAACACTTTCGTATTTTGATTCGAATGTCACTGTTCGCTGAAAAAATATTTTGACAAAAAACCCCTTAGTGCAATTTATCACTCCTCCTACGCTCGACTATTTCTGGAAATGACTTTTTCTTCTACATGAAGCCCGCCACCCAAATAGCACAAGTGCTTTCCAAGCATATGGGTGGTGCTGCCCTGCTGTCCTGTGTCACCAGGGATGGGCACCTGCCTGGCTGAAGGTGAAAGGAGCTGGACCAGCCGTGCTGAGGAACCTGGGCATCTCCTGCTCGTACTATAGAATCATTCAGGTTGGAAAACACCTTTGGGATTCAGTCTGTTAACTGAAGCTCCAAGTCTCCCTAAGGATTCCTCACCAAGACCAGAAGGCCGCGAGCAGGATGGTGCGCTCTGGTTGTGTGATGTTTGCTTTGACTTCCCCCAGTTCTGACCATCACACTTCACAGATTTTATCTGCAAATAAGAATAATTTAGAAAATTCTCAATAGGCATCTCCGCACAAATTAAGCAACGGTTCAATGATGAACTCAAAGTCACCAAGCCAGTCTTTGCCAGATGCCAGAAGAAAATATATTTTTACATGTACAAGTCGGAATTCCTTCATGAAAAGAATTGGCTTTTTTGTGTCGTCTGTGAGGTTTAAAGCCCTGCCCACTCAACCCACAAATTCAGGAATCTCAAGTGCTGCAATTCCACACTAGCTCTCCTGAATCAGAAATACATACCCGCTCGAGTGACATCAGCCTGCTTCATGTGAACCTAAAGACAACAGTCTCGTTTCAGGCAGAACAGGCACCGACACAGGGACAACAACAATGACAAACATCACCTGAAGAAAGGGTAAGGGACACGCAAACTTTACCCAACACAAGAAGTCCAGGAGGCAGCCAGCAAAGCCCTCAGACTAATTAGCGTTGACCAGAACTGGGCCGAGATCTCTGGATTGCCCTGGGGATCCCAGTTGGATTTCAGCAGCAGCAAACACGCTGCATTGTCCCCGTCCTGTTCCCCACCCCCTGGTAGGAAACCTGAGACGTGGGAAGCAGGTGAATCTCTCATGTTCTGAGAATGTGATGTGATTTCTACGACAGCACCAACAGAAACTCCCCGGACACATCTGTCTACAGCAATAATTTGGATAGATCCACAGAAAACTGGAAGAAGGGCAAGAGAGGAAAATCGATAAACCAGTTCTAGGAGTCCAAAAGCTTAAACAAGAAAAAGTATTATCAGAAGCCTTCAGATCACTATTCAGAGACCTACACCTGCACTGGAGAATTGTCAGAAGTGAGAAAAGCTTAAAAATTACCAAGTTAATGAGACACAACTGCCATTTACAAGCCTCTGCTAATCCCAGTGCTTTAATCCCAGCGGTGCCCAGTCAGTTTTGACTTAATGCAAAGCTAGTCATTCATTCCCAAACGAAATTAGTCAAGCTTTTGTGAATAACGATTGAGTAAAAACAAAGTTATGACTTAAGGAATTGGCCCCAGGATGTCAATTCACTGTCAGGAAAATAAAAATTGGGCCCTGTATGCACACAATGCTTATTGGCACTACTAGCAGTTATCTGCTATTGAGCAGACATGTAAATGCAGACTTTCTTTGTTATTATTTATTTTGGACTTGGGTTTAAGACTGCTATGATGAAAATCCCATTAGAGAAATTATCTTTGCAAAACTACAGGCAGACAATACATCAAAGCAAGCTACCAAATGTTTGCACATTTAGGGTCCTCAAACCTTGCAAAGAAACAAGCACATCTCCAAAATAAAACTAAAAAAGGTCAGTTAACTTTCCCAGCTTCTGCTGTAACACAGAGGACACTTCCAGGAATTTCAGCCACTGAGTTTGTCACCCGGGGTGCCAGGCCCAAATCTTGAGCAACAACAAAATTGGGAACAAATATATGTGCCCTGAGCATCACGTGTAGGGCAAGAGAGTGAGATGGCAGAGAAACTCAGGGCAGAGAAGCCCAAGGAGAAGCCAAGTGATGCAGGGAAGGGATGAAGAGGGAAACCCCCAAGGAGAGCAGAGGCCAGCCTGATACCGAGACCTGACTGCTCAAGCATAGCCTGACAAGGACTAATATTTGTCTGGAAACCACTTAACAGTGACTGACAATAACAGCCACAAGTTAAACCATAGTTTTGATTCTACTGGTAGTCTCCTGGACAGTGACATCAAGTGCTCTTCCTCCTGTCCACCACACTGGTCTGTGACAGAGACAAAATATTCTTTTTAAGTTCCTTAATCTGCTTTAATATATAGAAATACATTTTGAAGAAGGACTTTGGGTTTGAGAGAAAGTAAGTATTTTGCCTGGTTAAGAAATAACTCTTATTACCCAAGAGATGAGGAAATATGCCACGAAGTACTGAGATTTACAAGCATTTGAACTATTATTTCATTACCTGCTGTTTTTCACATGAGAGAACTAGACCAGAGAAAATTATGGAACTAAGGTACCTTCTAAGAATCCTTGAAAGGAAACGGAAGAAAATGATACTGAAGCATATCCCACAAAAGTAATCCTTACAAAAGTACATAAAGACTTCACTAATATATAAAAAATGCGCCTTTTGTCTTTTCCAGGGTTTTCTGTTAAAGAGGAAGCTCAGTTGCTATACTTTAAAATGGCAAATAAAAGACTGTTCTAATTAAGGTGAATATTGGCCATCTGTTATGCAACTAAAGGACCAATTAGAAAAACAATGTCTGATTTGATCAACTTCACCCGGCCAGGTTAATCCATGAAAGGTTCCAAACAAATGTATAATCTTTTCTAATCACTATTGGATTAACTGGCCTAATCCAATTGGATGTATCTAGTGTTCTTATACCACCAGATTTATTTTGAGTATTCCACCGTTGGTTGTTTGGGCTTTTTTTTTGTTGTTTTTCCTTCACAATCTGTATTAAATTAAGAAGATGATTTCCAGAGTTCTGGAATTTTATTATGAAACCAGAGAAGTCATGAAGTGAGTAAACAAAGTGTTTCACAGAAGATACTTCTTTGGCACAGAAAACTTATTTGCCCTTTGGTCCTCCACTGAAGAGTGGTAAAACTTCACTCTTGGAAACAGAAATGATCCTGGTGTTACAGAGACCTAGAAACACACTTATTTGAATTTTGCATCAAAACACAGCTAAGAAAGGGAGAACAGCTACAATTAATCATCTGTCCCAGCTATTTACATTTTTAAAACTGTACAAGTAGGCATCATCACATCACCCACCAGTATTTGCCGGGCAGCTCTTCAGACCATATGGTTTCACCAATTCCAGGAGGTCTCTGACCCCCAAAATCCCATGGACTGACCTCCCATCTGTAGGTGACCTGCTTATTAGTACTGGGAGGAAGAACCCAACCTAAACCAAGCCACATACACTGCAAGTGATTCCCCAGCAACACTCCTTCAACCAGGTCCACATTGTATTTTGCCTTTCCCACAACAATACTGGATGAAGGTGTGTCACAAATGGTGTATAGGACAAGTCTGGTGAGAAGAAACTGGAATTCATCATCTTACAAAATGAAGTTGGAGATAGAAATGGTGATAGTTTACAGAGGTGAGGCTGTAAACTCTCTGGGTGACCTTGAAAAGAGAATGCCATGCTACCTGCCTGGACTTCTTTACTCCTTCGGTGTCCACGACTGCACAGCAACCAGTCTAAGGACTGCAGTGAGTAGTAGTGACTGAAATTCACTGATCTGACAAATTAGGTAGTAACTGAAATGGCTTCTGCAGACCGTACACAGAAGTTAGCTGGCAACCCTGGATAGTGGGATGCAGGAACTTGTAACAAATTTGGTAAATTTTCATTTTAATCGTACTACGTACACTTGCATCTTGCTTTCTTCCCCTCACCTAATAAAGCACGCATCGGATCCAATCCTTCTCTAACTTTAGTGATTTCAGTCTAGGAATTGGAATGATTTATTTATTTATTTATTTATTTTTAAATCTTTCATTATCAACGTGGCCACTGCACATTACATCCAGACCTTATCATTCTATTCTCCCTGATTACAGGAGGCTTGTCACCAATTTTTCATTCACTAGCACATTTTTCTCTTACTTTCAGCTGTACAAATACATGCAATAGCAAAGGTGTTTTATTTACTGCTATCAACTAGTTGTATTAATCAGAAAAACCTTGAAGACCTCGTTGTGTGTGAGAGCCTAGCAAGAGGAGACTGCGAACCTTTAGAATCAGTGCTATTTTGCAATTGAATTTAGAGCCTTCCAGAGAATTTAAGAGCATTGTCGAGGCTTTCCAGTTGGGATTATTTAAAAGTTGACTAATGGAACTAGGCACTTAATTCTCTTAGGCCCTTTAAAAAAAAAAACTTCACGTTTAATAATTAATCCCATATGGACTTTACCTTTCACAGAATCTCGTGCAGAGTCAATTAATGTGGGAGCCAGACTCAATTAGAACAACGGCTTGGCTGGCTGTCTCTCTTTTGGTAGCATCGTTCAAGTAGGATCAACTACTCTCAACTCCCAAGGCTGTAATCCAGAAATCCAACTGCAATCGTGTACCTAAACTCGAGGACTACAGAGCCTCTTCAGCCTGTGGTTCCATCCCAAAGAGCCCAGCACTGGAGGAGACAGCCATTCAGCCAGCTCCTGTGGACTTCACATAGAGCATACACACTTTAGGACCATTACCTTCAAAAGGCCAGGGACTCCTTGAGAAAGCTTCTACTCTACAGGAGAATCCAGTTCTTTATGTTTTGTCCTTTTTTAGAGTGATAATTTGTTTCCTGACAGGGTACCTGGCAGAATTCTCCAAACTGAGTCCTGATGGATCAATCCCACGCCAATATGAAAAATAAGTACCTAAATAGTTTGATTATGCCAGAGAAGGATATTCAAGAGCATTGAGATTAGGGCTGTGGAGATCCACCTAGCTCCAGGTAAGAAACAGGACTGCAAAGATCTGAGGTAGACCGTGATATATTCCTGTTCATGTCGTAAAGCTGATACCGCCCAACACAGAAGAGGTGAAATACTGCCAAATTAATGTGCTTCTGGGAATCCATCACTCTTGGGATTTCTTAAATTTGCCAGATTTTATCTCTGCAATCTTAGTATTGTATTAATATAGTTCATGTGTCTCTACTACAGATAATATAACTCCTGTACGGAGAGAAAAACTGAAAGCAGCATTCATTATGCAAAAGGATCACCATGGTAGGAGTGCTTCACAAAGTCATTTCAAACACATCGTAGACCTCAACATGACCCATTTCCACCCAATCCACAGAAAACAATATTAAAAAACAAACCAAAACAACTTCTAATTTCCTCCTCTAACATTTCTCAGCATTGTTTCATTCTTTCCCATCACCACCACCAAGCGCAGCAAATCTTTAACAAATGACCTAGAGGGTTCTACAACATTTCTTATAAGTTGCTTCATAAAAATGTTTCACTTACAAATGGCTGGAGAACTGTATGGTGATAGCCTTGAAAAAGAGTTCAAAATGCAACTTGGATTTCCTCAGGCTTTACATTGAAAGATCAACGTAAAGAGGAATAAAGACCCCAATCTAACACGCACTTAAGGCAAGCTGTAAATAAAAGTTTGAAAGACAGAAAAGTAGTAGTTCTTAGATTGAAAAAAAATGGAGATTTTGAAAGATGAGACAATTAAGTAAAATGTATGGAAAGCACACCCAGTTTTACGATATTTTCCATTTGTACTGTTTCTAAAATGTAACGTAAACAAATCCACTCTCTTAATTAAACTGATTACACTGATAACTCACAATTAATTCAGCTCCATCTTGGGCAAAGAGGACACCTTGCCCAAGGTGTATCATAATCTGATACACCCTGCCCAAGGTGTATCATAATGTCATCTCTAATTGAACAAGACAAAATGTGAAGGTACCTTTAGAGCTCGGGCGCAGATTGGCAGTGCCAGCACCGATCTCCACCCTGCAAAGCTGATCCACATCAGCTGAGGTCTGGCTTTTGGCCAGAAGCTCCATTAGGCTGGTATGAAACAGCTAGCTATTCTGTGGGGGGCATCCATTTCACTTGTCCCCTTTTCCTACCACCAGCCTCCTTTAAATTCAAGCATCTCTGGATACGACACGCGCTGCTCATCCGTACACCTTGGGGCTGAAGGCAGGGAAACCCACGACTGAAATCACCATCGGTTCCCTCGCTACGCACCATGTCTTGGTTTTGATGTTTGGTTTGTTGGTTTTTTTCCTCCAAATGTCAGGATGCTGCCAGAATCCACAATTTAGGAAACAGAGCAGATGGTCTGTTTGCAAGAACGTCCTTGTAGGCTGTATACTTGTGTCACCCCGCCGTCTCACGAGAGGTTGAGTGATCTTTTCACATTGTGACACACGCTGCTCGTTTCAGGCTCCTCCTGACAATGCTGTTGACATTATCACACTGGACAGAGTGATACTGGGCACGTTGCTTGGCAGGATCACTCAGTGGCATGGCTGATACTGAGTATTTATTTGGACCAAACTGAAAACCAGTGTGACGAAACTCTGCTCATTTTTCAGCCAGGAATGTTACCAGGACGTGAAGTTCTGCTGACAGGTGTCTGAAAGGAGGCTCAAAGGATATTCTAAGTTCACAGGATATGCACATCAAGGACTTGACACCAAACAGAATCTTCAACACAAATGAGACATGCATTGATTAATGCCACGAAGAGCACCCAACTACCAAATCTACACACAGCCTGACACAAAAGGCTTCGAGACATCAATGTTATGCTCCTTCCCATGGTCTGTAGTGCTAATGCCCACGACAGTGTTTGAGTATCAACACCAGCAAGGTACCACCTCTCTTTTTAACACACAGCACTGCGGAGTGATGCTGTACAGGCTGAGAGGTGGAGCTGTCACTTGGACAGAAATATAGGAAAAGCGACGAAGGAAATTCACAGATGTGGAAGCAGAAAGGGAGAGGAGAGAACCAAGGGACGGGAGTAACAACTGCCAAAACCAGAGCATGTCTTCTTACTAGGGGGTAATAAGTCAGTACTAAATTCAATCCATGCGTACACGACATATACTTGGCAGGCAGGCATCTGCTGCAAAAAGCAAAGCTAAAATAAACTCAGCTCTTGTCGGCAAGGCCATAAAGTTGGAAGAATTCAGGTATTTATCCCCCAAAATGTTATTTATAAGTCCAGACTTAAACATCTTCTCGACGACGGGCACAACGATGGTTCCACATCACCGTATACGCTGCTGAGTGCAGCTGACACTACATGGTGGAAGCTACAGCTCTACCCTGACTCTGCAAACCCACGGCAGGTTTCTGCTCCACTCTGCCCGGCTGCGAGGGACAACGGGATGTGCTCTCTGCAAGCCAACACACTTGGCAAACCAAAGGCTGCAAGCCCTCGTCCGAGTAGAATACTTAATATCAAGTGACTTAAAACACTGGATTCAATCAACTGATACTTGTATAATTTTAAATCATCACTTTACATTATTTTGAGGTTTTGCAAAAACTAATTAGAAAACTGACGGTCTGGGCAGATCAAGATTAACAGTTCCAAAGAAGTAACTTATATTTCATCCTGCTGCTGCTAAGACACCTCCACAAAGCTTTGAAACTTCTACAGAGGAAAAAAAAATGATTGGCCTTCAATCATCCTTTGGTGGCTTTTCAAGGTTGAAGCTTCATCACGCCAGGAGTACAATGACACCCAAGTTAACCCTGCCTGAGACAGCTCGTGTCTGGAAGCAATACAGCTGCATTTAGTTTGTGGCTGTGCTGCCAGATTTACTCTATCAGGTCAGTACAAGCTGAGAGATCTCTGAACCACAGGCAAAGGTGTCACTGACCTTTCTTCTCTCCATTCCATCCTCAGTGGATGTTCCTTCTCACAACCTAAACTACATGTGTTTCAAATGAGCTGCTCTATCTGGGTTATGATCTCAGCCTTTTACCACCTGGGATAATCAAAGCTGACAATATTCAGAATTGAGGCCCCGATCCATTAAAAAGCAGGTATCATGTTCACCTCCACACACAAAAGTTTCTATGTTTCATAAGAATATGCAGTAATGGGGATAAAATTCCAGGCATTAAAGTGGCATAAAATCTTGTGCCTTTCAAAGTTATTGCTTCACTATTGCCTGGAAAAAAATTGTATTTTCTAAACACCGAGCAAAACAATGTCAGTGAAGGTATTTTTAGACCAGACTGTCATGACTGAAATGAAAATCCATTCTTAATTTTAATTTCTATTTTTTCATTTTTTAAGACAAGCTCTGACATCTAAGAAATTTTCAAAACCATTGTATTGATTTAGGAAATTCCTGGAGACCACAGATGGCAAATCCTGCCATCCCACTTGGTGCATCCTGCCTGCCTTGATCACATTGAGTGTTTCAAGAAAGAATGCTGGCACCAAATGAAGCACGGGCTGTTGGATGTCAGCTTTACAGGAGAATCTGCCTTCTGATCATGGCAATAACATTGATGAGGCTCCTGGCTTGTCTTTTATTAGAGACATGAAGATTTTATGAGTGCAAAACTAACCTTAGGTTTGCACTCACTGCACTCAAACCTTCTTAGGAGCGCAAACCTTCTCAGTGCAACACTGATGTAGGTCAAAAACTGATATTCAACTAAGTGCTGGAAAACATAGGAGAGAAATAAATTTAAAGTATTCTACCTCAACAGTTCAAGGCTTTGTTCGCAGAAGTCAGCACGCTGTATGTTACAGTGTGAATCTGAGATACATCAGCCATTGTATCTCAGCCTTCTGAGGGGACACTCAGTGCACTGATGACAGCTACGTGCTTGGAGCTGAGTAAGCTCCTGGCAAAGGGACTTGTGCAGCGCACTAAACATCTACACCAGGGCTTTTGTTTCCCTGTGAGGAGTCCAAGGCCACAGCCAGTGCAAAACTTCCTAGCAAACCCTACCAAGGTCCTGGTCTGGCTTACAACCAACCCTTTGTTTTGCCAGTTCAGTACCAGGTTCACGATACAGGTGCACAAATAGGTGTGCAAACACAATGGAGGAGGCCATACTGTGACAAGAAGGACCAGCCCGAGTGTACGAAGCCAAGAACCTCTCCATGGGCACTACTAGCTTAACATGAAAGTGAAACAAGAGCCTTAAATCAAGCACACACTCTTTTCCTTTTATCTGAAATTCTCTTTCGTACAATTAAAAGCACATAAGTCTTCCTGAAAGGCTGAATTTTAATCAGGAATCCTGGATACTAGACACTATTTGTTGATTTGTACTCGATTAAGTGGTTTAAGGCAACATCTGTAAATGGACCTTCTTGTTTGCAAAGTATCACTCGTGAAGAAAAACACTTTAGGTCATTTTGTGAAACATCTGCTGTGTTGGAACAAACCGTAGCGTTGGAAAGCAACCCCGATGAGAAGATTTGGAAGAGGAAGTCATGTTTGTTTTTCTGGGAATCCCTCGAATGTTTGAACTTAAGTCATATTATGGTTTAAGTCGCACAGAAAAAAAATATTATGGAGAACAGATACTTTGGAATGAAGTTTGTTTATTCATGCCCATTTATCAAATCCATATGTATACAACCATCTTATATTCAGCTACTGTGAGTCCTTCAGGCTCTCACAAATCAGCTGCGTGCACAACTTGCAATGCAGCATTTAAATGGAAAAAAAGAGACCTGGTTTGCAGAGCAATGAACTGAACCAAGACAGACTGATTTCTCTTCATTTTAGCTTTAACTTGGGTCAGATTCTTTCATCTTGTACTTAATTCTAAGAATGAAAATGATCTCCTGGAAACACACTTTACATTAAACACATGCTGGATTATGTTGGTGTTTCAGAACCCTGGGAATATTCCATCACTGCTTTTGGCCCCTGTCATTTCTACACGCACGACAGCTATTTGTGAAATACCATTTTTACATAAAATTGCTGCACAAAGTTCAGTATAAAGTAGAAATTTATGCCATATTGGAATGTTTAGACACCTTACCTGAGTGCATTACTCTACATAAAACACAATTCTTCAAATAATCACTAGAGATTTGGTTCAAGGCTTCCTATAGGCATGCTTCCTCTAAGGCCACCTTTGTGCTACAAAAGTTGGAATTCATTTCAATACTTTGATCATTTTTATAATCCATAGCTGTTGCCCAGTCTTCTCATATTTAGCAAAGATGATTTTGACTAAGACATAATATTTTTTAAGGAAAACTTGTAAGAAAAAGAAAAACCTGCCATAACTTCCTGCCTGAAGCAATTCTTTGGTCCCACTGACATTGTCTTCGTACTCTCCTAGTCCCTCAATGACCAGCCATGAAAATATTTCTTCAAAATGTTAAGCCAGTTAATGTAAAGGGAGGAAGGGAACCTGCTGCACACGCTACAGATGCGAGGAGACCGTATGACGATGACCAGCAGGGATGAGGGATAAAGGACAAGCTGTTGTTGAATCACTGGACAGCTGCAGACAGCCTCCAGTTTAAGCTTCCCATGGATCGGTTCCTGTCTTTCTACAGTGATGCAGATGTGCAGCTGCCTCCACTCTTTTTTTCCTCCCCCCTCCTTTCCTGACCATAGTACCCTGCTTTCCATATTTGTATTCATGCCCCACTTCCATAAGGGAAATACATCCCAGGCTCATAAACCCATTTACAGTAAGCTGTGATCTCTTGGCACCATTTCCTACCCCAGTGCCATCCTTCCAGAGGCACGTGGCAAGCGGAGCGCTATTTTTGCAGCCCCCAAAACCTGGGTTCTTTTCCAGTCGAGTTCCTTAAAGTCAGATTTTAGTATTGATTTTAGGATTTAAGTCACAGTCACATTTTTTGAGGTAAGCTTATTCCATTTCCTAGGGACCTACTGTGAATACATTCCTTCGTGTGCTGTTTCTGAACAGAGTAATAACGAGTAGAGTGTTTTAGTTCACGCAGGCAAAAAAAGGACCACGAAAATGTGGTTCAAACCACACAGGTATTCATCCATATTAAGGCAATTATTTCTTTTCCTGCATGTCCTCACCTCCCTAGCACTAGGTACTTGTGCCATTGGCTAGATCCCACTTTTGCAGCCCTAACTTCAGTTCTCGTTCAGCAATTACGGAAGGACCACCAGCACAGACACTGCTACCATCTGCTGTCATTACACCTACATTCTGTCCCCTCTGCTGTGGGCCTGACCCCACCTGCCTCTCACAAGCATCATAAATTCTGCCCACACATTGGTGAGACACCGGCACAGGTTGCCCAGAGAGGTGGTGGAAGCCCCATCCTTGGAAGTGTTTAAGCCCAGGCTGGATGGGGCTCTGAGC
>WTSP01008174.1:66948-89697 GCA_025331215.1 Actenoides lindsayi
CCTGCCCATGGCAGGGGGGTTGGAACCAGATGATCTTTAAGGTCCCTTCCAACCCTGACAATTCTCTGATTCTATGATTAGTTGCAGCTATGATGAAGAGAATGGCACTTTGCTATTGCTTCACCTGCCATGGAGCTCTTCACATGCATTTTTTGATGGAACTGCCAAAAACATTCCCTCTGTCCTTTCCAGTGGAAGAGGCTTAACATTAACACATCACATTCAACTGTATGACTACGTATGATGACATCTTAGCAGACACAGAGCATTGAGCACAGTTTAAACCAGAAGGCTCTACTGACCTAAAGCAATTTGTTGTTTTGGTGTTTGTTTGCAAGAGGTATCACAAAGCTCTGTCTCAGCACTGATGCCTGAGCTATGAACATTTTCCCCCCAAGGGAAGTGCACCCAATCCTTCCGTGTACACGTCTTCTCCTGGGTCACAAAGCTAAACAGCCCCTAATAGAAATATTCAGAGTCATTTCAAAAGAAAATATCAACATAAATATCTTGCAGTGCTTGGTTTATTAGTAGTATCTTCACTATAAGGATATGGAATGAATTTGGTTTTCTGTGGTTTAGGTCTGCACTTGTAGCTCAACAATATTAAACACAGGTATGAATTTCTTTAAAAGACACTTCAGACTCAAATAAATAGTGACTCCAAATTACTCACTCTCAACCTTATCTTAAGGTGAACTAGCCCAGTTTTTTTGCAACCTGTTCTGCTAAACAGATCCATGGCTCTTAAATTTAAGACACGGGGTAGTTAAATCACAAAGCTGGAATACAAGTGAATAGGTGTAAGCACCATGAGATGTGATGCTGTAGTAATGCTTCTTCTAACAACTGAACAGTATCAAGAGACAGTGATACTTCCTAAATATCCCTAGGTATTTCCTTAGATGATTCCTAAATTACTGTCTGTAATTTATCGTACAAATGAAGAGGGTTTTAGCTACCAGCCAGTTGCTGGTTACTTTAAAGAAGTCACTCAGTACTACTCAGATTATAAAAAGACTGGCTGCTGGCCACTGTATCCATATTCCACTGTAATTTCTTTAGCTCTTATATTATTTCGTTGTTTGTTACCTTTGCAAATACAGCCCTGATTCTGAAAAGATCTGCTCATTCCTTCCAAAGAGTTTAGCAGAGGAGAAGGAATCTACATCCAGTGCATGAAGAATCCCACGCAGCAAGAGTGAGCAGCATCAGGCTGGAAGTCACTACAGCAGCAGAAAATTCAGCCTTTTGAAATCACTATTTGCTGCCCATGAAAGATTAAATAAGCCTTGTAAAATCATCTGGAAATCTTCATTAACTACAGATATCCAGCAACCACAAAAATCACCCCGGGATTATTTCCTGCTAGCAATTTCATGCTGCAATGCTAGGTAGCCACCTCCTGTTCTCTTTTAAAACACTGTATCAACATGCTAATGCCATTGCAAATTCTCAGATACCTGCATTATATCCAATAAATTGAAGATGATTTAGCAAAATTAGAAAGATTTTATAATTAACACTTAATATGCACATATAAAACACTAAGTATTGACTTTTTAAGTCAATCTATCTTGGGCAAAAAGTTAAAAGAAAACACTGCATGTTGATATCACTTCCAGCTCCCTTGTACTATTATGAAAACAAAGCAAGACTCAGTATCTGACACCCAATATACTCAGAATTGCCCTCATATCAATACACACTTGCTCCTTTGAAGTAGAGCAGTTGTAGAACAGTTCTCCTGACTAGGACATATTACTTGAAGCTCAACCCTTTGACATGTGAAAATGTGGACTTGCATCTTTTTTTTTTTCCCCTGATGTCTGCAGTGTAACATGAATGCTCTCTCCAATTCCAGCTCTGTGGAGCAATAAAGAGTTCCAACTGTACAATTAAGGCAATCTCCTCTGTCTTACGCTTTATCCCTTGGTTTGAAATTTCTGAATAATATGGAAGCATATTTTCAAAGGCAAGAAGAGCAGGCTCTGTATGAGGCAACCAGATAGAAAATACAGAACAAACTCCATTAGTGTTGGGGGTCATCTTCTGAACCCATCTACAGCCATACTTTTCCTTTAGCTATAGATTTATTTATATAGAAAACTAATTAGCCTTTAAAGGCTATCAGAATTACCACACAGGATAGATCTTCCCTGTTAAAAATCTCTGCTCTTGGTCAGCACTACACAGGATTTAGTTACAAGCCATGAGTCTCACTGACAGCTTTCCAATTGTATTAGTAGAATAGCCAGTGATTTCTAGTGAATATCAGGTGTTTTTGTCTATAATATGGACCCTGCTTTCATATGAAAAAGCAAGAACTAGAAGTTACCTTTCATCTTCATGAATTACTTTAAATATATTTGCTAACCTATAGTCATGCAAGACCAAAAGTCCAGCTCACCCCTCTAAAATGTTCAAAACTTATCAACAAAAGGCTGCTGAAGGAGTTCTCACCTTGTCTCTCAGCACACCAGCCCATTTTCCTAGATGTGAAAGAAGAAAGCATCTCATTGTGTACCTCAAGTTTTTCTTTCACTACCCTGTTCTTGAGATTCTTGGTCTGATCTGCCAACGTTCGACTTGAAACCAAGCAGCACAGTACTGAAGTCTTAATTTTAGTAAAAATCATCTGACTGGCTCATTACTTTTCAGTTTCGTTGCTTTGAGCGATTCACTGCGTAAAGTAAATGATGTGTAAAGTGAAGAACAGTGCCATTTCTACAGGCTATTAAAACAGAAATACGGGAGGTTGGGATTAGGGAAAATGATCACGCTGTGGTGCAGAGCTGGTCCATTTAAAACCAGTGCATGTGTCTGAGTTCCCTTACAGAAAAAAAAGATAAGTTATATTGAAAAATTAACTCTCTTTAGAAAAAGTATTGTCCATTATAAATCATGCTCTGCAAGATAACTCAGAATATCCTTGTGACAATCCTTGTGTGAATCCCAGTCATGTAGGACGACAGTCAACTGAAGAAGCTGGCTTATCCTTATGTCCCCAATAGAGTCACTGAAAACAAGTAAGTTGTTTTTTGGAATAAAGGATAAGTAACAAAAAGGTTGGGAACTAGGGGATCTCTGATTCGAAAACAGGGGGAAAAGTGTTAAAAAAAATCCAGAACAAACCACCAAACCCTACCGAATACTCTGATTACATCACTTCTTGTTCTAACACATTAATGGACCATTACAGCAAGCTGCTTTTTCTACTCTCAGAAAGAATCTCAAGCTTGACTCTACCAAGCCCACAGGTTATCAAGTCAGGAAAACAGATTATGCATTCCCTTTTAGGAACAAATAAACAAACAAAGACAGTTGCCCTAGTCCAGCAATCAATCAGTTTGAGAAGATCGATTCAGACAAATATTGGAAGCCTCATACAAATCTCAAACACCTTTTGCTCCCTAAATATTTGCTGCAGTAAACAAAAACCTTGCCCAAGCACCAGCTACTGTCTCTTCGGACTGCAAAAATGTTTGGATTGTGACTACACAAAAACCAAGTCAAGATTTTATGATATTATCAGTAGGTAAATCAAAGTCAAGCAGAAACTTTCTAGTGAGGGTGATTCATTAGAAAGCCCTGGTTCAGGGAATTAGGGCTGATGGTTCAAAACATCTTGGGCTCGATAGATTAGCTTGTCTGGTACCTCTGGGCTGCACTGCACTGTTAGTCACAAACAAGCTTCTGACAACATCCTCTCCTTCATATACACAGAACTAATCTTTTAAAGGCAAATTCAAATTATCTTACTTGAAATCAAGGCAGAGTATTCCTCAGGCTATGAGTGTACTACTGAAGTGGCTCTGTCAGAAGAGAAGAGCTTAAATCCTTTAGACTCCTATCAAAACCCAATACGCTTCAGAAGTCAGAACCTTCTTTCCAAAACCTCAGCCTCCTTCCCAGGAAGCCCCAACTCTTGAATAAGTTTCTGAAAGAGAAGGGGATTACTGCTGACATGCTCTTCAGGGACATCATTAACATACAGGCTGAATCTTTCCAGCTTTTTTGTTTTGGGGGGTTTTTTTGTATTTTTTTTTCCCTTCCACAATCCTCTAACACCTGCAATAAAAAACTCCTTCCCATCTTCCACAGACTACAACACCCTCAATTCTCACAGAGTCCGACTCACTTTTTGCCCAACAATCTTTCTTCCTGCTTTTAAAAGATCTCACCTGCTGCTAACTGTTGGGTCTTCAGGAACAATCTCACTTCAAAGCTTCACTAGGGAGATTTTGGATTTCCTCCTGCAGACTCAAAGCATCAGGCCATTGTCTCTCTATCCCAGAAGCCCCCACCTCACTATATTGCTGTGAATGGTCACTTACAAACGCCATAAATCTGGGGTCCTCTCTGTGATTCAAATGCACTCCTGGCACTCTCTAGAGCCTCTCTCATACACAATTGGAACCAGATGGCCAAAAATATCTCTGCTGCTATAAAGCTGGATTTTTCACTACCATGGAATTTGACCTGGAAGACCTAAGCTAAAGATGCATGCTATTGACACGGCCCATGGAAAGCCTGGAAGAGGTAAAGCTCTAAAAAAAAAAAAAAAAAAAAAAAAAATCATTCCACTGAGCATTCCTTAGGTGACCTTAAGTCACCTTTATTTCATGTTATCCTATAGAAAAGAGGTGTGAAATCTGACACTCTTCACTGCCAACCAGTAACTTCATCCAGTTGAGAGGAGAACAAGTTTTAACTGAAAATTGGGAATTAAGTAGACAACAAGAGGAACAGGCATGTTGCTAAAATCCCATTCTTGAGGTCTTACCTGGGTGTTCTTAACTGTGCCTTCCAGAGCTCTGTGTTTGCAGAATCGGAGCCTACGGGTCCAAGACAAGGTGTCTGCTGATGGATTTATATCAAGACTTTAACACACACCTTTCCCATCTGTATGGAAAGCTCTGTAACTTAATAATACTGTAATAATTATCTTACTGCTTGACTTACATTCTCTTTTTCACTAGGCCCTGAAAGGTTAAAATTGTTTTATTTAAAAACACAGGGAAAACAAAAAAAGACATGACTTTCTTTTACTAAAAGCTGTACTGAATGAGCTGAATTTGTCAGAACGTACTAAAACACACAAAGAAATCATCAATAGGCAACGTGAGTTCCCCTACTGCCAAAACCACTAAAACCAACCTAGTGCAGCAGGCTCAGAGATTTATTGGCCTGGAAAGCGTAAGGAGCCTCTCGAGCCAAAAGATGTTACTACATTAAGAATTGCCTTGGATCAAAACACTAGATATAATTCCATGAAGGGGTCCTCAATAAAAATCACTGAATTTACAGGGGCTGTCCTTGCCTAGAATATATAAAGTCAGCATCTGGCTTCTGTTACTAAAAGTAACTTTTTTATTCCTTTTTTCTTTTTTTTTTTTCCTTTCCCTTCTTTAATTTTTTTTAGAATAGCTCACTTGTGCTGTATAGCTGAAATCAATTTATTCTATAGGCAGACACGTTAAATTTGGATTTAATAAATAATACAACTGGGAAAGTATTTAATAAATACTATTTTATGTCAGTAAATTCTGCTGCCTAAAACAAGGAAAAAAAAAAACGCGCTGCTAGTGCTGAACTCTGAGATTTTTAGCTATAATAATCTGGAATTCTAACATTATCAATTGAAATCTTTCAACTGAAGCTGTAACTGCAAAGCACACTCTCTCTGTTCTGAGGTAAAATAGGTTCAGTTATTCAGAGACGTTCAAGAACATTGACCGAGTTGAAATTTCAGTCTAGCTCTGATTTGAATCGAGCCCATGAATTGTAAATAGAAGCAGGGACAGCAGGGACCTCCCAGGGCCCCAGTGGTATGTGGAATGGCTTCTTCTGGAAAGGACTGTCACACTTCCAAGAATGCAGATCGAAAAAGAATTCCTTTTCTGGGGAAAACAAAAACAAAACCAAACAAATCCAAAACTAGAAACCAACGCTAAAATTAAGACAGGCCAACCTGAATCAAGGCTGGTTAAAAACAATAAACAGCTGAAGCTATCACACAATTTTCCACTGTAAAGGACACAACTACTCTTAAATTGCCATTTCTAAAACACCACATCCAGATCTGTGCTTTAATTGATATGATTCAGCCAAACATCATCAATGCTCTTCAACAGGGCTGGTTACAGACATGATTTAAACACACACAAAAAAAAGATGGCATTTCAAATAGCAGGTTTAGTTTTGCTCTGTGAAAACTAAGCTGAATAAAAAACATCCTGGATTTTTCGCTTCACACACAATACACATATTTAATAATTATTTTTTTAAAAAAATGAATAATAAATGTCTATTAAAGACCAAAAATTTCAAGACCTTCCTCTCCACCTTGGAGGGAGCACAACCAGGGCTACATCCAAAGATGGAATCTAAATGGAGTCCAAAAATGAAAATCAAACAATGAACACATCCACAGCTCCTAGTGCTTATAAATTATGCTGAAAACAAAACAGAAATAGCATCCAAATACTAGCGAGAAAAGAGCCTCTTTGCACTTACAGCTCAACACAAATATTATCAGATAAAGTTTCATTACCCACATCACGGATCAGTAACTGCACGGGTTTTCAATAGCAAGCCAAGATGAGAATGTGTCCAAATGACTCTAAAGGTCAAAAAGGTTTAATTCCATTTTTATATTCAAAACTTTATTCAAACAAATTATCACGCAAGCGAATCGGAAATTCAAAGGTTAGCACATAAATAAACTTGAGTTACTTTGCCCAAGAGCCCTCAGGCTGTTGAAACTCATTTCCTGGCAGACCACTGATAGTTGTACAAAATCAAAATGGTTGATGTATAAAATACTGAGTTCTTTTGTCCCAAACCAGCAAGAGAATTTGAGCATCTTGCAGGCACATAAATGTAGGGCTAAATCAGTCCTGCAGAGTCAGTGAGACAGCAGCATGACTCTTCAGGGTCATGTCAGTAAAGACAGCAGCATCTCCATCACAAGTATTATCTTCATTATTATTGTTTCAATATCATGTAGTGGTCTTTGGTCTAGGCAAGAAGGAAGCTACTCAGTGATGCTGGTGATGCTGCGTGCAGAATGCCAAACAGACAACGTGGTGATGCTTCTAGCCTAGCAGAAGTTGGAATTAAGTCAACGTTCCCAAAAGCAGCATAAAGCCACCGTGCCCCTGGGGTGTCTTCATAGAGGGAAGGGGTTCTTGCACTCTACCGATGACAGAAGGAAGTCATAGAGCAGGCAGAATAGGGCAGCAGTAACAACATAACAGACAGAGACATTTCTTGAGAGTCAGGTAGCTTTTCCCAAACTCTTCCACCTGTAAGCCCCATTTTTGTTGGGTTTGTAACAAACACAGCCATACAACTCCATTTGTGTCTCGAGTTCCTTAGCCCATTAACTAGGAATGGCACAGCAACATTGAAGAAACACGCCAAGGCCACAACAGCTCCACTTTGACCTGCTTAATTAGAAATTGGTGCTGTACCACCAAGCATGGTGTATGTTCTGGTGGAACTTGTTATGACTGCAGTCCCAAAAGGTGTGTGGCTGAGTGTGTGGTGGGAAAAATGGGTGGGCTGAAAGCAGGGTAGGTTGTAAGCCTCCTTTTTGCTTTTACTATTTCAGTTTTATTGATCTTGAAATAAGGAGCGACTAAAACTTGCTACAAAACCCAGCAGTCATAAAACAAGATCAAAAGCAGGCCTATAGGAAAGATGTTTGAGGAAAAGACCTTGATAATGGCTTCGGAAATACAAGAAAGCACATCCTTAAATAATGTTTATAGCCTCAAAGCTGCTCCGTGCAGACAGATTATGAAATTAGATAAAACTATCTATTGCCTTGAGTGATCCTGAGTGATGACAGGAAAATGAATGTTTCATCCTCTACAGAACCAGGAATCTTCAGATAAGATTTGTCTCTGCCATCGCAGGGTAAGTCACTGTGGGTCTCACGCTGCTGTAATTTACACCAGTTACACCTAGGGTACCTTGAAAGCCTTCCATCAAGTTACTCCATCTTTGAGTAGCTAAGAGGAGAATCAGTTTTCAGAGAGGAAAATAACTAAGAAGTTTTAGAAACCTTCCTGAGTTCTTTGTGCTCTCCTTGAAGCTGTGCCACCCCTGGGCTTCTTTTATCTTTGCTAGTCATCAGAACATTATTTCTAAGCCTGCAGTGGGTAGATGTGTAGTTAAGGGCTCCCTTTCATATAGGGTTTTTTCTTGTCTTATTTGTCTTTTAATTCTTAGGTATTCCATTTTGCAACAGCAAACTAATTTTTGAGGCTAACCTCGTCTCTCAAACCTACTGAATATACTTAGAAAGAAAATAGAGGGGGAGGAAGCTTTCTGAATATTAAAAACATAAAAGAAACCTCATACGCTGTTACACAATGTCTAGATTACAAAGGGGAAAAAAAAATAATCTAATTTAAACCACTGCAAAGACATTGTCTGTTTCCCAACTGAAAAGGTACCTGACTTGGTAAAAAACTCCACTCTGAAGTGAATGGTACCCTCAGAAGAAAGGCCAGCTTCATGCTACTGAATACCACTTGCAGGTGGCATCTGCAGGAAAGAATGACTGAACCTCAACATCCACACACACCCAGAGCTCCCCTATCAGCAGCCCAGGTTGCAAACAGACTGATCCTGCTTCCACCTCAAACCAGTGCCCGCAGCTCTCGGGTTTCTTTGTACCAGAACTCAGAGAGCGTGCCCCAGCCTGTGTGCTCAGCTGGCTCAGTCTGATGTCAGGAGTGTTACTGTACAATGGCCACACAGGTCCCAGAAGACATTTGGTATCGAACAGTGATAGCTGTGCTGTAAGGATGGCAGGCTGAGAAGATGGGAAAATGAAAGGTTAATTGGGAGGGATGGCATCTGTTATTAGGTGAATTAATATAGCTCAAGGGAGAAACATCTTTTGGACACAAAAGTCCCTCTTCAGACAGTGAATTCTGAAGGATTCTGACCAAAAAATATCTATTTTCCCTTCCAACCATACAGGCAAATTCAGTGAAACAAAGTTATCTCACCTCCTCTCATTTTGTCCGCAGAATTTACTCCGTGCATTTGATTATCAAAGCATCACTGCTCTGCCTCCAGCTTTTCTAAATCTTGCTACCCAACACAGAAGCAGTAAGAGTAAGGTAGGTATGTCTGATCACCACAGTCTTCCAATTCAGACAGGGGTGGTGCTGAAACAGGATTTCACCTGCAATATTTACCATGGAAGTTACAGCATTAAGGCGTCAAAAGAATATTTTGTTTTCAACAAAACTATGCTGGGTTTTGGCTCTTTATGCATTTAGTTCCTCAGCTGGACTCAGTCTCCATAAACTACTATTAAATCCAAATGGAACAGTGCATATGCCTGGTTCTGTCTGTATAGGCACATATAAAAATGTGAAGTACTGATATCTCGTGTGCCCTTTTGGCACCTTCTGACTTCTACCCCCTGCCCCAGCAGGAGCAAATGAACGCTCCTTCTCTCCCAGGAATCATTTGTGAGCTGCAGTGCAGGTTGCCAGGAGGAGGTTTTTCAGCAATGAGTTTGAGCTGGCTCGTACCAATCGTGGCTCGCTCATTTGCCACTTCACAATATATTCCACGGCACGTCCCAATAAAGTAATCTTCTCTAGGGAAACCGAAGCCTCCCCTTTTCTTTGGCACTGTGATTTAAAAACTTCAGTTCATTCTATCCTTGAAGCCAGGGCCCAAGCTCAATTAAATCAGTGGAAAGATTACCAGGGATTTTAACTGCTTTTGGACCAAGGCCAAGGTGAATACTTTATTCAGACTATATAAATACTATATAAGTACTTTTAAATCAGAGGGGACCATTTCTCATTCCTATTTCAGGTAAAGAGCACTATTCCACTTGGAAAAAGCTACTTTGTCTCACCCTGGCAATACATCCACCTAACAACATCTGCCATCATTACTCAGTAATTGGACACTGAGAGATAGAGCCTGCATGCATGACAACATCATTTTAAAAGTATGTAAGTCCTTACAGTAACTCTAGGATGGGAATGGCTTCAGTAGGAACTTCTCAAGCAAACACTTGTGAATCACTACAATTTAATTTACTACCAGTGCACAGATCAACTCTCTCATCATCCCAAACAATACCGAACTAAGTTACGCAGGTGAAGACAGAGTTATCGCTTCACGCTGTTTTCTCCCCTCGTGGCTTTCTGCCTGGGGTCTGCCCTTTTGCTCCAGAAATTATCAACAAGCCTTCACAGCAATACAAAAGGCAGGATCAAAAAGGAGGACATGCTTGTCAGGTCACCTGTAAGAATTATTTGACTAGCAGGAAGAACTTTTGATCGTCTTTGGTACGTTGGCAGAATCCAGCAACGAACCAAAGCTCTGAACTCACATTTCTTGCCTTGGTAGTTGGCAAAATTATCATTTTTAGAAAGCATAAACCAACTCTGCAACAACTGGCACTGGTGCAGAAAGAGTAGGAACCAGGGAGTGGCAGCAGAGTCAGTGATATCTCTGGAGGAGCATTTTTGGGTAGGGAGCACAGGTAGAGAGACTCTACACACACAGGTACAGTGCAGTGGCTTTTCAACCAAGCAAAGCCATTGCAATGACAGCAGGGTTGAGCCAGCTTTTTGAAAAAGCACCCAGCACATCCCCAGCACCATCCAAATCTCACACTTGAAAGCAATGCCTTCTTCAGTGTGTCCCAAAACCCAGGATGTGTTAGTTCGTTCTTACATATACCCTAAGCACACTGGACCACCCACTCAACAACATGACACCAGTTTCATCTAAGCCAGTTTAGGAAGTTATTTTCCATGTTTCTAAATTGCACTGCTGCTTACCAAAGGATGTATGTTGCCTTTATTTACAAAGAAATATTAAAAGAGTAATGAAGTGCTCCGATTGTAACCGGTGAAAAAATCAATTAGCAAACAGTCTGAGCTAAAAGGATTCTCCCTCCTGTAGGCAGTCCACTGTTTCTTTAATTTCACACTCATTTCCTAGTGCCCCTAAAACTTCACTGTTGTTGGTGATAAATTTGAAGAGGTTTACATTTTCTGACCGTTGTTTTCCAGCTGACTGCAGCTGAAGGAATTAGTCTGTCTACAGAAATTTTAAAGCATTGAAATTAAATATTCCGCGTGGTTTCTTATATTTGTACATTTACAACTGCTCCCATGTTTGTGGGCCATTCTTTTGTCTGCACTGTTAGTGTTTTATACTTCATGTTTACAACAGTATCGTACGCTTAGCAAGTAAGGAAGGGTGGAATGTGCTACAGGAGGTAAGGAGAGTTCTGCTTCTTTCACCCTGGGCACCATGCAAAAAGATGTGCCTCAGATTTCACAACAGTGTATTTCAGCAAGAGATCCACACTTTGCTCTTAAAACCAAACATCTCACATGTAATGTTAAGTACACCCCTCTGGGACCAGCTGAATCAATTCTGTTTGCACGGTGTGGATCCTTCGATGGACATGGCATCATTGGAACTACTGAGACTCCCACCTCAGCCAACCACAACACAAATACAGTCCCACCGTTATTAGGAAATAACCTGCATTTCCTAACAGCACAAAGGTGCTATTTTCCCCTCCCAGTTAACAAGCGTAAGATCTTCATTTGTCTTGTTACGCAGAGAAAAGAATCAATTGCTTAGAAGCACCTGGATCGTTCGCCGTTGAGTCAGGCACAGAAGCAGTTGTAACTTTTAATTTAGTTCTTCAAAGAAAAAAAGGCAGCTCTTTGCCACATGCCAAAACATTTCTTCAGAGGATTCTGTATGGGCAGAAATACAACGAACGTTTTCCAGAGATGTTAGACCATATTTTCTGTTATGACTTTCCCATAACAAACAACCTGGGCCTACTAAGAGAAAAAAGCAGGATATGACACATGAGGAACTGATTAAATGCATGTAGAAAGGAAGTCCTAGCTTAGATAACTGCGTTTGGTCTGCTGGTCAGCTGTATTTTTCAGAGCACTATTTATTCACCCACAATTACTACCTATCCAGCTGCATGAAAGAAAGCTGCTTGATGGATTCGGAGTCCAAGAGAACTCTGCAGCTGGGCCAGGGCAAGCTAAGCCTCATCACAGAGAGGAGGAGTGAGCAGTGGTTTCTGGAGCAGCAACTTCTACACAAGGTGCCAGCAGGGCACAGGACCTCAGGCATTCCAAGGATCCCTGGTCATGTATGGAAAATGGAAATACCAGAAAGAAGCCAAGAAGAGGCCTTCTCAGAACACCACTAAAATGGAGAGAGATCTAAAAGCTTCACGATTCTACATATGCACCTCTAAAATCCTGACAGCAGACACAAACTGTTTTCATTCTATTCTTGTTCACAGTCTTTTGTTAAGTTTCCTAATATTCTCTATGCAAATAAGTAATAATACAAAGGGCAAAGAAATTATTCTGTCTCCTACAAACATACCTCTTTCCGGCAGTGATCTAAAAGAAGTTAAAAGGAAGATTTCCCAAGAAATTAACAGGACAAAGCAGAAAAGGTTACACGATTCCAAAATGGTCAAGGCAAAAATGGGTGAGAACTACCTGTTAAAGCTCTTCTTTCTAATAAAATTTGCATCCGTCCTTCCATTCCAAATGTAAACATCTGCAGGGATCCTAATTTTAGCATGGAACATCAAAGACAAGAGTCTTCATACAGGAAAAAGAAGAGAGGCAATTTCTCAAACCTTTCCCTTTACGACTAAAGATTCAGAGCAGATGTAGATATCCTCAGCAGGACAGGGCTGTTGGATCCTCCAAAACCTGGCACAACCCCCCTTTAGCAGCTGTGAATAGGCCTACCAGACTGAGGGAAAAAACTGGATGTGGGAAACACGTGATCCATAAATTCCTTATTTCCAAGTCCTACTCTCACATGGTTGATTAAGTCTGTGGATGACCCACCAGGGCACAACTGTGAATTCCTGTCTGTGAAAACAAACCAAAAAAGGTTCCCAACCCTCCTGGATCAACACTTTTTGGAAACAGGGTAAAAATGTGTGATGCAGTGGTGGAACACATGGGGGACCAGAATGGCATCTCCTTAAAGTCTACCACTTGCCAGTAACTCAGATGAAGCCGTTCTCCTCCTTGCATACAAACACTCACGTAAGGGGTTAAGCAGTTTGAGCTCCCACTCCACCCAAACTGCAGGTCAGTTGGAGTCAGCCAAGCTCCAATTCCCCTCACACATGCTCTTCCAAGACACAACTAGACAACCTCACTGTATAGGAGTGATAGGACAAGAGGAAATGGCCTCAAGTTGCACCAGAGGAGCTTTAGGTTGAGACATTAGGAAAAATTTCTCTCTCAAAAGTGTTATCAAGGCCTGGAACAGGCTGCCCAGGGCAGTGGTGGAGTCCCCATCCCTGGAGGGGTTTAAATGCCACGTAGATGTGGTGCTGAGGGACAGGGTTTAGTGGTGACCTAACAGTGCTGGGTTAACAGCTGAACTTGACAATCTGAAATGTGTTTTCCAACCAAAATGATGCTGTTTCAACACAATCTGGTAGAGCATCGTAAATTACAAACGAGAGAAACCCCAAATGTTTCAAGAGTCATATGTTTATGCACATGTTTTCAATACGACTACTGAAACACCTACATTTGGTTCGAAGATGAACACAAAATGCTAACAAGCAGCTAACATGGCTACAGTAGCAACTCAGTCCTCCACTTAGACAGCAAATTCATCTGGTAAAGCAGGCAGAGAAGTCCCTCCTTTCGACAGAAATGATGCTGGTGGGATAGAGGTTATCTTACAGAAGATCATCAACTGCATTCAGATTCACACCAAAAGCAAGAGCTCCGTGCAACATGTGAAGAGCAGTTAAAGAGTCAATGGGAAACTGCTAGGTAGCAGCACTAGCTCATCTTTTCCCCAATGAAACTGATAGGAATTAAGCAGCAGATTTTATTTATAACCATACAAGTCTTCCTAAATCTAAAACATCTGAATTGAGAGAAAACATCTTGAGCTTTCTGCAAGGATGGTGATAATTACAGATCCAGTACTTCATTACTGTACTTCAAAGGTTGGACTTGATGACCCTGGAGGTCCTTTCCAACCAGAATGATTCTATGATTAAGTCAACCCCAAATCCCAGCAAAATAGCAAACAAAAAGCATAACCCAATAGCTACACTTACAAAATATTTCTCCTCCAGCTGCATGGCCAGAAGTGTAGAAATGCAATCCAAACAGACGTCCACAAAGAAGGCACAGGATAAGGAAACCAGCTTTGCCTCAGATGGATTGCACAGATCACTTCACAGATATTTTTGCTGACAGATGATGAACAGCCATTTTACCTTAAGGTCAGATGACAGAGTAAGTTTTAGTGGACTGGTCCCAGTACTGATTCAAAGCAGCTTTGAGAGCAATGCCATGGGAAGGAGGGGAGAAGGCAGGAAGAGGTGGCTCCGCTGTTCCAACCTACAATCATCCTGTTTGCAAATCAGTCACACTAAACTAGTGGCAGAGCAACCAGCAAGTACAGGGCCAACATTCTAGGAGGCATTCCCCGCTCTGCACATTCTTCTCAGAGAAAAGCATGAGGGACAAAGGGGGAAAATGGAAGTGAGAAAGAGTTGAAAACTAGCTGACCTGTGCATTTGTCCATCCACGATGCCAGTGGCTGAAACACACAAGTGTACGGTTACAAAACAAGCATATAACAAGTTTTCCTCTCCTTACTTTCAAAGTTTGCTGCAGTTCTACAAAGTTTGGAAAATATTTTGGTTGAAGGTAAATGCTCACAAGAATAGTGTCAGCTAAAATCAGTTTTCACCAAACTAACTCTCCCTTGCTTCAGCCACAATGCCCTTCTCTCACTGGTGGGCAACCTGGGAGGTGGTGACATTCGTGAGTGACAAGCAATCCCTTGACTTCAGATGAAGCTCAGAAACTCTGAAATCAGTTCTACAAATCCCAATGTTACCAATGTGCCTGTAAACACTCAGACTGGTATTTTTTTATACTGAAAAAAAAAAAAGTGATCCTGTTGCTTTTACACACCCTCTGTCTGGTTGTATTCCCCTGTCTCTCATGGTACAGTAACACTGTAATCGTCCTGCCACTGTGTCTTAGGGCTTTATATATAGCACAGTGAAGCTCTAGCCCATAAATAAAATACCCCATGACAGCAACAAGTCATTTTCTCTTAATAACTGGAAGAAAAAAAGAACCAAACATATTTTATCTGCTCTTTTTACAGCTATAAACACCTAGGAGTTTAGATTGATAATGCATTCTGTCATGCAGCACTACTAAAAGGCATATATGCAAACTGCTCTAAAAGTAAAAACCAAAATATATTTGCATGAGAGATTAATTTTTCTGAAAAAAACCCACTTAAAGCTGAAGAACCTAAGACATTCCACATTTGCCTCCTAAAATAAGGGAAGAAAATAATGAAAGTGTATTTCCTAATGCCAGTTAACCTGCAAAAAAACTGATTTTATTTCCTGACTAAAATTCTTTTCAGCCATTGAGAGTCTAGAGCAGGCAGGAGAGAGCACACTGCAAACCAAAATGCCACACTATCATTACTGGGGTGTGGAGCTGAGGTTTGAATCTATTGTCTTCTCCTGAACATAAGTCTCTCAGATATCTGCTCTTAACCTCGTCAGTCTCAGGCACCCATTTTCTTTTTTCAAGCCTGAAAATGCAACAGTGAGAATGAAATATTTCCTGCAAATTGGTCCTTTTGCATTTGGTTTGTTAATCAGTCAGTGGTCCTCTTTTTTTTGCATTCCTATAAAGTTTTGTGCAGTAACTACCTTCACACACACTCCTATACAAAAACCTTTGTCAGAACAAGTTGCTTCTTGGGTCTTCACCCACCTTTTTTCCCCACAACACGTCAGACTAATTTAGACAAGCAGGAACTTGGACTTGATTACACTGCAGAAGGAAGGTGACACTAAAGGAGATTCCAGAAACACTGTCACAAAAGTGTTGCCCTCACAACAGCAACTGTGTTAAAAGTCCTTCCAGGTAGTCAAGCCCTCAGATTCATGTGCTCACTCTGCTTTTGCAGGCTCTTTTTCTTCATTTTCTTTTTTTTTTTTTTTTTGAAAGAATGAACACTTTCTCTCCAGCTACCTTTGCGTTTTCTTTCTATCTGAACTAATTTATCGTTGATTTATTGGGCTACAGTTCCACCACGCTTTTATACTCTGGAGTTACACAATCAACAGCTTGACAAGGTACTGCAAAGAACAAAGAACAACAAAAAGATCATTATGACAACAGACAGGTGAAATACGGGTACAGAGATCTAAGATGACCAAACCCATGCTGTGTGTGTCCATTAAATGTCTTGTTCTAGCACCAATATGCCCTACCCACATTGCACGAACAACGGTTATAAATAGATAATGAAGAGACTGCCCATGCCCTAAATTGCTGACATTCTGGATATCAAATGACAGCCACAGCCAGATAAGCTCAGGAAGCAAGTTTACATGATGATGATAAAGGCTAAATGGATGATTTCTTACCTAGATGACTCGCTGTTTCCTTTTGAATGTATTTGATGTCTATTTCTCTCCCCACTTCAGGTGGAATTACACCATCCTTTCAAAGCCTTGGGCCAAACACTTCTGTAAAATCTGTATTTAATCACTTCTTGAAGTAACAGAGGTATCCAAACAATATAATGCTTTTGCTTAATAGTCAAAGCACCATAATTCCAGTAACCAAAGACTCTGATCCCTGTATCATGATTATCAATATAAGCTTCTGTTAACAACAGTATTATTCAGTTGCCCACAAGCACAGTTCTGCATATTGCATCCCCAAAACTTCATAAACCAAACTATTTCACAAATATCTAATAAATCACAAACCTCCCTTCTTCATAAATCAAACCTTCAGAGAACATTCAAGAACTCTTCTGGTAGTGAGCGACTCACGATGCTGGTGACTATCGCGGTCGATCGCCGATTGATACAAGGTCAATTCAGTGTAATAAGTAAGACTTGAGAAAGGGTTTGGTTTTCAGGGGTTTTTTTGCAGTGTTTAAGGAGGAATGCACTGTTAGCAACAGAGACACTAGCTTTAGCTATCCTGTAAAGATCTTCTGTGGACGTGGATCTTTGTTCCTGGACAGGGTTTGCAAGATAGCTATCTGGGTACCATGGTTAGAATTAAGCGTTCTTCCGAGGTTTTCATTAACTTTTCCACTTGAATTTGCTGGTTTGAAAACAAAGTCATCAGGACTTTCTGACAAAAGAGCGCCATTTCCTCCATTATTCCTCCCTTTGATTTTTCCTGTGTTGTTTTAAAGACTAATAATTTCTTCTTCCTAACAAGCTGCCCGAATGACAAGGCGCAGCGGGGGAGATCCATTAACGCAATCAGAAACGCGCTAAAATTACCAAGGTCAACGGTTATTTACACTGCTGTAGCAGTCAGGGATGCTCATAAAACACCAGGACTGCGGCTGCCGGGGAGATGCAGGGTGAGGAGTGGTGCCTGTCTCAGAGCTGCCCATAAAAGCCAAGGCGAACGACGGCCAAGGGACAGACCTAAAGGAGGAGGAAGGACGGCGTGACAAACCTGGTCGACGGAAGAGGCAGCGAGCTCTGCGTATTTTGGGTTGACCTTGTCTCGTGGAGAAGCTGGCTGCTCATGGCTTGGATGGGCATAGGCTTTACTGGGTAAAACACTGGCTGGGTGAATGGAGTCAGCTCCAGTTGGTGACCGGTCACAAGCGGTGTCCCCCAGGGCTCAGGATTGTGGCCAGTTCTGTTCAATGTCTTCATCAGTGATCTGGATGAGGGGATTGAGGCACCCTCAGTAGGTCTGCAGATGACACTAAGTTAGGTGAGTGTGTTTATCTGCTTGAAGGTATGGAGGCTCTACAGAAGGATCTGGACAGGCTGGATCAATGGGCTGAGGTTCAACAAGGTTGAGCGATGGGTCTTGTTCTTGGGTCAACAACAAGCCCCTGCAATGCTCCAGGTGAGTGGCTGGAGAGCTGCCCAGTGAAAAAGAACCTGGGGGTGTTGTGTACACCACTGGCTCATACTCAGCTGCCAACCAGGTGGCCAAGGTAGCCACTGGCTTGTATCAGAACTAGCGTGTCCAGCAGGACTAGGGCAGTGATTGCCCCACTGTGTGAGGCCGCACCTCCAATACTGGGTTCAGTTTTGGGCCCCTCACTACAAGAAAGACACTGAAGTGCCAGAGCACGTCCAAAGGGCAACGAAGCTGGTGAAGTTTCTAGAGAACAAGTCTTGTGAGGAGCAGCTGAGGGAATTGGGGTTGTTCACCATGAAGAAAAGGAGGCTTAGGAGAGACGTCCTCGTGGTCCTGAGGGACATGGTTTAGTGGGGACCTGGCAGTGGGGGGTTAATGGTAGGACTTGATGATACTGAAGGGCTCCTCCAACCAGAAAAATTGTACAACAAGAATTTTGTTTATCGTGACCGTAAGGAGAGGTTTAAGAATAGCATTTAAAGGAAGACAACAAAGACACAGAGGATCTTTAGAGGGCACACTTCTCTAACATGAAATACAGCATGGGAATAAAACCAAAAAGGTACCCATCTGAATTTTCATACTAAGAGAATGAAAAGACTGGCAGAACTGGCCTGTGACAGGAACTGCCACTCAGATCAGGAGTCACAGGTGACTTGCAGCATGGGCTACACTGGAAAATACAAGATGAAAGGCATAATTCAGATGCAGGATGGCAGCACTATCAAGGGAACAGGGAACGTGATTAGGAGTTTGACTAGGGAAATGATGTTTTCAGCAGGAGTCAGATAACCTTGAAAGAAACCAGTGAAAAAGAGTGAAAACAGTAAAAGACATTGGATGCTTGATTTCCATAATGGATACTATGGGAGATGAAACAGCATGGGAAAAATCCAAGAGGCACGGAGAGTCTTCGAGGACATGAGAAGCTGGGATGAACTTCTCCACACACTCTTTTTATGTTTAATATGCGCTACAGAAAAAAACCTTAAAGGTAAAGGGTTTTTTGGTTTGTTGTTGGGGTTTTTTTTCCCCCACATTTAAGTTTCAGCTTGCACATATATAGAAATAAAGCCCATTCCTTACGTTATTTATGGGTAGTAGATCACCACGCCAATTCCAATTTCTATGAAAAATGAAACAATACCAAACACCAGGTAAGAAACACTTTGGTTCTCTTGTAATTAACAGCATGAAAGTGTCAGTTTGAATTTAGCATCTTGCCAAAAGTGTGTACACACACCCTCCCTGAAGAGGTCTTATTCCAAAGGATCACAGCTAGTCTTTCAGCCAAAAAAAAAGAGAACACCTCACACTGTTCAAGATGTTTAGAGGCTGAACACACACAAGCTGCGAGGCGAGTTCAATAACCATCATTCACAATGTCATGTTAATATTTACTCTCAGTCCCTGGCACACCACCAAGGCTTTCTTTTAATTTTGCACATCCAGAAGATAAAAGGTGAGAGCATTAGGGAATATCACACTGCAAAACTCTTCTTTTTATATTTTGCTGAGAAAAGGACGGCTGCAGGAAAGAATTTCACGCCCCGTGCAGACAAAGACTGAAGTCTTCACAAAGCCTGGGGCTCTAATATCATAAATGACACACAGAAGAGGAATAATTATATTGGCAATAACCATACTTTTAAACAAGAAAACTTAAGACTCAAGTGACACAATGGAGTTAGTAGGCAGCGTGCTTAAAGAAAGGAACCAATTTTATTTCGTGGTAGCCAAAAGATAACCTGGTGAAAGAGGAATTAGTGGAAGTGGAGATAGACTTTTTGTCACCTCCACCCACCATCAAGAGTGTTACAGTGGATTGCAAGCCAGGGGAACTTCTTCCTCTGAACTGATGGCACACAAAGCACTCGATTTGGGAACTGTCAGGCAGTAATTAAATATGAAGGAGGAATCTTATCACCAGAGGTGATGCAGAATACCCCTTCCTCATGCTGTGCTGCTCTGACCTTGTCCGTAGTTAGGGCAAAGTAGTCAAGGACAAAACGAGCATCTTGCTCTTCCAGTGAATGCTTCAGGACTCTACAATCAGTTAAATTCTCTTCCCCTCCAAGATCTCTAGAAATCACAAATACCTTTCTGTGAAGAGGTCACAAAAATAAAGTTGTATTCTTGGCTTTTCCTATGGTATGATGTCCCATCTCAGGAAAGACATTTTCCCACCCCTGTGCCTCGCTGTAATCCATCTCTAGCACCCATCTACCCACACTGAAGGCCCTTCCAAGAGCACTTAAGATCTACAGACAGAAAGTACTCTGTCAAGAGCTATGGTTACATTTCAACAGGGAACAGCAGCAACCCAAAGCAAGGCTGGTTTTGTCATATGGACGAAGAGAGTCTTCTCCCACCTAGAGCCAGCCACCAGACAGACAGACTGCAGCAGTTCACGTCCATGCAGTTCACATGCGTGGGGCTACAGCTCAAAAGTTAGACTCCAATCTCTGCATACACAGACCAGGCTTTCACTCCAGCTAGAAAACAGACTGGTGTGCTGGAACAGGAATGGAGAGTATATAGGAGGTGGATAGAAGTTCCCTAATGGAGCCCCCCTCTCCTCTCTATCTCTCTCTGCTGGGACTCATTTTTGCATTGAGCCAAAACCAAATCATACATCCCGGCTAGCTTTCAGCTCAAAGGTCAGCAGAGTACAAAACCCTACTTTGCAGGGTTATACAAGTGGAAGGGGGTGAATACCAATCCGTCCGAATAAAAGACCAAGTAGTACAAGATCACAAAAAGCTATTTAAAACCCAGCACTTCTGCATTTCTATAATCTAGCAGTAAATAAAGGAAACCAGAGGCATTGTTGGTGATAGCTGACAGGTTTCTCTTGGTGACGGGTGGCTCTTTTTTTTTTTTTTTAATAGCTCATTGATTTTGGACTGCATCCATCTCCAGCATTGAGACTTCACTTCATATAGTAATTAACTACAAATCAGAGTTCACCGCTCCAGCCAAGTTGGGGTTTCTGTTTTCTAAATTTCATCGCACTTCAACACCATTACCCAGCCACCCCTGTTTCAAGCTGGTATGTCAAAGTTCAGGGGAAAAAAAATAACTATCAGCAATACTGCAGCTCAGCCAAATTATAATGGAGAATGTTTTGGAGTCCATACAGCTCTGAGTGCCAGTGTCCTATATTATTTATTTCTGACAATGTTCAGGGCAGCTGATTACTAGGCCCACTAATGGTGTCCATCCCAAGACCCACAGAAACCAGCAGACCCTTTCCATTCACCAGAGAGGGTGCCAGATTAAAAATTTTGTGTGGAAGGATTTTTCTGGATCAACTGGGCATTAATTTTCAGGCATTTTACTGAGCAAACAGCAGCAAGGAGCATTCCCAACTATCTCCCTGTTCCATACAAAGCTGAACGTTAGCACAGCTTTGCCAAAGCCCTTGAGTTAGGAGTTAGAGGAACAGAGTGTGGCAAAGCTGATCTACCTTTCCACACCTGGGAACACCTGGCTCTGCCATTTGGTCCTCCCTCCAAATCAAATTAAGGTTATTTCAGAGAAACAACACAGAATTATTGTTTTATGACCAAGATGCTTTCATTCACAAGAGCTTCCTTTTTAGAGCCTGGGAGTGAATAATTCCTATTGCCTGCTGTAAAAAGTGCAGCAAAGAATAGTTTTGGGGTTTTTTTTTTAAACTGCTGAGGCTCAAACAAAGCTTTTCACTGAATCTCTAACACCTGCTAATGTGGTGACTGAAATGCAGTGGAGGTTTCAAAGTACCTTGTTCTGCCTCTCTGCAGAGACCATCAGCAGAAAATAAATAAATGGTTTACCAGTGTTTGGATTCTCATTACCTCAAATTAGCCTCAGCAGAAGATGACAGGAGCAGAGCCAAGCTTTCTGGGGACCCTGACAAGGCACCTGTTAGCACTCCATAAAGGACACTGCAAAGGGAGACAGGTTTCTCTGGGCTGTCTGCCCACAACAAAGCTTTCCTGTCAGACTGCTGATACCTCTTCTGACAGCAACCTTCAGCCCGCACACCCACACCCACTAACAATGGATTGGTTGCTTGGAAGTGTCCCCGAGGAGTGCAGGGACCCCACGAGGGAATTGGGGGGTGTAATAGAAGGATGATTTTGCAAAGTACCACGTAGTATCACCACGCAAGCCTAAAGAAGAGTGAAGCAAAGAAAACAGTGGGTTCAAAGGAGAATCTTCTGGTTTTCAAAAGGGAAAGAGAGTTATCAAATGAAAGTATCTTTGATGATTCACTGAGCTAGTTCTCTGGGCATTCCAGGCTGCGGCCACAGGAGCAAAGACAGAAAGACAGGAACAACTTTGTCTCATCCAAACTGACCCACACTCCAAAATGCATCTAAAACAAAGCCAGCCGTGAAGAACCCGAGGATGACAGAGGCTCATTACAACAGGCACGTTCTCCTTTGTTACACTGCTCCTCTGACAGTTTGGCATGCTTACACAGCTCATCCACTTACTCCACCTTGCCTTTGACTCCATTTGGAGCAGAGTGTCATTCATAACACATCTGTAGGGTGAGTAATACCATGGTTATGATTTTTAGGCTACACAAAGGAGCAAAACGTTAAAAGAAAGTTAATTCAGCATCTTTCCATGAAATCATAAAAATCATAGAATTGTTCTGGTTGGAAAAGACTTTTAAGATCATCAAGTCCAACAATTAACGCAACACTGCCAGGTCACCACTAAACCATGTCCCTCAGCACACCACATCCCCACAGCTTTGAAACCT